>VYXB01002521.1:10990-91992 GCA_013397135.1 Pachyramphus minor
TCAGTACCAGTCATGTAGTTCAAGACTCAGCAATTCAGTACATTTCACAACAACCGGTGAAAACTGAACTGAATACTGCCTCCACCTTGGAAGAAACCCTTAAAGCCATACAGCAGGTGAAAACTGGCAAGGCAGCTGGGTTTGACGTAATTCCACCTGAAATCTGGAAGCATGGCGGCCAAGCACTCCATGCTAAGTTCCATGAGTTTGTAGGGAGTTGTTGGGAACGAGGCGAACTACCATCAGACCTCCGTGACACAGTCATCATCACTAACATATAACGTCTCACCAAGATGTACCCTTGGTGGAAGACTAGGTCAGGGAATAATTAGGCAAATTCGACACTGTTGAGTCCTCAGACCCTCATGGCATGCAACCAGGAGTGCTGAGGAAGCTGGTTGATGTCACTGCAAAGACCACTGTCACTAATCTTTTATCTATCAGGTGACTGGGTTACTGTATTCATATTTTTCTGCTGAAAAGCTTACAAAAATCAGTATGATCTCACAAAGCATTATGATTTAAATGCAGGAACTGACCTTTGATAAAAATTTGCCAGTGAAAAATCAATATTAATTGTTACTGTTCAGTCTGAAGTGTTCATGCATACAATGATGATAACACTACTGCTTGTACAGCCTATCCAAACATAACAAGGATCATTAATATAACAGTCAATATTTATTAATATTTGCCATAAAATTAGGATAGATCTACTTTATTATACAATTAGAAGACCTGTAGCAGTACAGATACGATTATGTGGAAAACGTGAGAAATGATTATTTACACGTAAATAGTTACTAAAACCCTGATGAGTAAGGCTCAACTGTTGTCGTCATTAGTTTTGTTGCAGTATATGTTCTCTGTAATAATTTTTCATTTTTATCATATTGTTATGTGAAATACTTATTAATTTATAATGCACATAACATTATATGTAACTTAAAAGGGATGTTATATGTAACATAAAAGGGATAAAATAATTGTTACTCCTACACCAGCAAGTAAATTGGAATCAGATACAGTTTCAGAACCATTTCATTTTATTATTAAAGCTACTTTTCTTGCACAAAAACAAGTCTGCACACCATTTCACAGAAGTCAATGTACAAGCCAACAGCTGATTTATAAAGAAGAGATGATGTTGTAAAGGCTCTGGACAACCAAGCTGCTGACCCTAGTCTCTGTTAATCACTCAGAAGGAGATATTGAGAACATACTACATGTCCTACTCTTATTGAACCTTTGTTTAGCACTTAAGACAATATACTGTAACCTTGTGTAGCTTAGGAAACCTATCACATTTTCTGTGGTATAACACATGCCATCAAACCATAGCTACACACTACCATGTAACTAAACCCCACCTTTCCAGTAATCAAATACCTGTATAACTCTACCAGTTCCACTGTTGATTTTGGCCATTCTTTAGAATTAACAGGCATGCAAGTCAGTATAGTGAGTAAGAACATATTGAAGAAGGCAGACCCTAGACACAGCAGAGCAACAAAGCCAAGTAAATTCAAGAGAAAGGCTTAGTTATTCATGACTTAATTGTATTTTTTCATTCATCCTACATAAATTTCAACACTGAAAGTTTATACAAAAAACATTCTGATGCTGTTCTAGATATTTCAGTTCAGCAGTCAAAAGCCACTGACATCTGCAGGTCTATGGAGATTAGCAGAATCATGATGAATGAGATAGGCTGCTCTGAATAAAAAATGCATTAGGTATAAATTAAATTATTTTTAATGCCAAATAATAGGTGGACTGGAAGTCACAACATGCTACTGAAGGTTCATATTTTTGTTTTACGCAGCGCTTTTTGTATTGTATTTGGAATTAATTAGGACAGATTCGTAGAGATAGATATATTTCTCAAAAAAACTTTATTTATGTGTATATTGTGGATATGAATGCCATAATTTTTCATGATTTACACAAATGTCCAACTTTATTTACAGTGTGAAAGCATGCGGGTTTCATTGAGCTCACCCAGAAGTGCATAAAAACTATATCTTCCTTTCATTGTGGAAGAGAATGTAGAAGAATTCTGCTGAACTGTTTCACCTAAGGGAATAGTTCCTCACAGCCAACTGGTACAGAATTGCTTGTTTCCACACGAGTTACAACTAGCTCTTCCATAGCACACTGGCTGCATGCCAACAGTATGACATGGAGATCACCTTCTCTAAGATATTATCATCATCATCATCACCCTTTTTTATCCCCCTATTCCAAACACCCAAAAGTAAGGGAGGCCTCCACTGCAGTCTGTCAGGCTAGTATTTTTCATGGCAAGGTGTTCATAGAATCACAGAAGGTGTAAGGTCCAGCCTCCCTGCTCAAGCAGGGTTATCCTAGAGCACATGGTACAGGATTGCATTCAGAAAGTTCTGAATATCTCCAGTGAGGGAGACTGCACAACTTCTCTGTTCCAGTGCTCAGTCACTCACACAGTAAAGTTTTTCCCTATATTCAAGTAGAACTTGAATAGTAGAACATCAGTTTCTCTCTGTTGTCTGTTGTCCTATTCTGTGGCACCATTGAGAAGAGCCTAGATTCATCCTCCTGACACCCACCGTCCAGATACTTACACACATTGATAAGCTTGCTTCTTACTTGTCTCTTCTTCTCAAGGTTTTACAGGCCCAGATTCCTCAGTCTTTCCTCACAAGAGACATAATCCAGTCCCTTTATCATCTTTGTGCTGTACTGGACCTGATCCAAGAGCTCCATGTCTCTCTTGTACTGGGGAGCCCAGAACTGGACACAGCACTTCACCTGTGGCCTCACTAGGGCTGAGCGGAGGGGCAGGATCACCTCCCTGCTGACAACGCTCTTTCTAATCCATTCCAGGATATCACTGGTCATTTGACCACAAGGAAACACTACTGGCTCATGTACAGCTTGTTGTCCACCAGGACACCCAGATCCTTCTCCGCAGAGTTGCTTTCCAGGAGGTCAGTCCCCAACCTACCCTGATGCATGGGGTTATTCTTCCCCAGTTGCAGGGGAAGGTGCAGGGAGTTATATGGCCTGATACAACATAGAGGAATGTTTGAGAGAAATATTCCAAGGAACTCCAGGACAGAGTTAGAGAACTATACAGTGTAGCAAACAGGCATATTATGACTAATAATTCTTTCACAGTTGTGATCGTTTGGACCCAGCCCCCAGCCAAATGCCCAAACCCACAGCAGCAATATCCCCCTCCTCTCCCTGTTTATGAACACAGGAGAAGGAAAGGGACAGGAAAAGCGACTGAAAAACTGAAATGACAAAACCAAAGCAATATATATATATATTTACACTTATATACAATTACGACACTATATATGTATGTATAAACAAAAAGATCCCCAAGCACCAAGACCCAAATAAACAGATATACCCAACTAACAACAGGTATACCCACTAACAAACCAAGATATTAATACTTTCCTCAAAAAGACAAAAGCCACTCCACCAGACCTCTCAACCCAGACCAGGAAAACAACAGCCACAGCAGGACCTCACTCTGAGATAAGCGAGAGTGGTCACAGGGACTTGCTGTCTTCAAGTCCAATGGAAGAGAAGAGAGAGACCCTCCTCTCGCCTTCTGGTTTATACTCTCACTTAAGTAAAAACCAGGATGGAATACTGGGAATGGCCACTTCCCTGTTTTTGACCTGGTTACCAAGGAAGACCTATCTCAAACTATCACAACAGAGAAGATGTACCGCCAGTTATTGTACTTTACAACCAAATCTACATTAAACCAGACTAGTCACTGCTGAATATTATTGTATTACCTAAAAGTAAAACAGAATTATTTTCGAAGCATTTAATTTACTTTCTTTTAGCAATGCTTCATATTATATTGGAACACTGTGAAGAAAAATGTCCTGTTTGAAAGAAAAAGGTGCAGTCATGAAGATAACATAGGAAACATTTAACCCTACTTGTGCGTATCACCTTGAAATATAAATAGCAGGCTGGGACAAGGACAAGAAATGTGTGGTTTGTTTTTTACAGTGAGAGAAGAAAAAGGGAAATCATTAAATTACCATTGGCATTAAAGAAAAGGGACTGTTCTGTGAGACTGAACATATATCACACAAAGACATACCATTTCCCTCCCTAACGGACCAGATTATCAGTCAGAGTGACTCAACAGCCCTTTTTTATGGGGTATGGAAAATAACAAATAAGCAGAAATAGTTAGTCTTGCAAGAGAATCTCAAGCACTCTTTTTTCCCCTCCTGAAGGAAGCCCTTTTTAGTGTTAAAACATTAGCTTTTTATTTTCAACTTCCAGGCAAAACAGTAAATTCATATTTTTCGCCATATCCTCCTCAATGAATTCTAAAGGACTACACTGCTTCTTACACAAGGACCAACTGCCTCACCTTAGGCTAAAATGCACTCCAGTACTGTCAAATACCCCTTTCTTACCATTACCGTGTCCATCAGAAGAGACATGAAGAGTAAACACAAGGCACGATTGGCAGACCAATATTTTACCAGCACAACAATAGAGTATATTTAGTCTGGCAACATATTCATTCCTGCATCTAAAACTCCTTTTTAAGAAAAAAAAAATTGGTTTTGACCAGCCCTTATTTATGCTAGGTAGGTGAAAACTCAAGATTTTCCAAATCAGGAAGAGAAGCATTATTACTATTTCTTACTCACAAATTGCTGCCACTGACTCTTTTCAAGTCTTCTTGTATTATGACTAAAAACACTGGGGAAAAACATGAAAATATAATGAACAGAGCCTGGCCCACGCTCATAAGAGTTCACTTTTAGGTGGAGTCACTGTTAGCACTCCAAAACACCTCATACAATCGGGAGAGAAGGGGAAATGATGGATTAGGTGGGCTGTACTGCTTTTGCTTTAATGAAAACATACACTGATAAATGCAAGTTGTTTTCGCTCTCCCACTGGCTGCATTTGCTGCTCCATCATCTATTATGTATTTATTTCTCTATTTCTGCAGACTCAAGGTTTGATTTCAGCTAGAGCTGCCTGTTGAATGGTTTTGTCTCCACAATTAATATTCCAGGAAACAACAACTCAAGGATGACCATAGACATCTACAGGACGCGATGGAGAGGTGAAGGAATCTGTTTTTCAGGTAGTTGCTAGGGAAGACTTCCAAAGAAATTTGCACTCTGAATCATTGTAAAGGAAAAACCCAAAACAAACTTGCTCCCACTTACTCTCAGCAAAAGATAATATTTACTGTATTGTGATTCCTGGGAAATGACAGAGATCTATGGATATATGAGCTTTCTTCCTCTTCTTTAAGTACTTGTTTTTAGTGTGTGTACCATCCATGGTTTTAGTGTGTGCACTATCCATGGTGCATACACAATGTTTGCAGGAAATGAGGCAAATCGGAAATGCTGTACACAATGTATGCCTAATCCTGTTATCTACTCTGGCAAAACTGTGATTACTTTCAGTAGAAATACTGTCCAAAGTAAACAAGAAAATTAGAACCCAGGTTTCTTTGAGAATGGTTTCTCTTTAGATATAACAGTTTAAAAATTACATCAAACAATTTTCAAGTACTTGTTTAACATACTACATTCCTGGTATGTAAAACACCACAGCAACGGACACCATAGTGATTCTATGAATGGAAGAAATATTTTATTCCCAGATAAATATGGTTCAATATTGCTTTTATTCAAAGGACATTGCATTACATTTTACAACATTTACTTTTCTATTGCCATGTGGCACTGGAGAGAACTTGCATATTTTCTTTCCTGCCTTGAACCTCTGCTGGGCTCTTCCCCTTCCCTACATATTACTAGCCAGGGCCTTGATCTCCGCTGCACTGGCTGACCCACTGGAGAGACTCTGAATGTAAGCTTCACCTTCATCTCAAAGTATATATATGATACAGTTCAAATCACAGACCTCTCTCCCTCACAGAAGACCAGAGTTTCCTCCATGACATCTGAGATAGCTGTTGTAATGGCTATGGCAATGCTCTGGAGAAAATCCAGTTGGTAAAGGCAGCTACAGTCCTACAGGCAGACAAAAAGACAGCAAGGCAAAAGTAGAACCACAACCCTTGTCTCTAGGAGAGCAGACTTTGACCTGTTCACATCTCTGCTTGGAAGATACATGAGGTAAAACCCTGGAGAGAAGAGCAGTCAGAGAATCTGGTTGATTTTCAAAGACCTTCTCCAAGCTCAAGAATTCATCCATCCCAAGGAGCAGAAAACTAAGCAAAGTCAGTATGACACCTACAGGAATAAATAAGGGGCTCTTTACAAAACATGAATGTAAAAATAAAGCATACAAGAGTTGGAAGTAGGGACATGAGTTAAGAGGAATATAAGGACATTGTCAAAGCTTGCAGGGATGAGGTTACGAAAGGCAGTGTGACTCAGGGCTAATAAAGGGGACGATAGAGTTGATCATCATCCAGGTCATGAATGAAGATAGTAAAGTCTGGATGATACTAGTGGATGATACAAAACTGTACAGAGCTGTTCCTACATCAGATGGTTGTGCTGCCATGCAGAGGGACCATTCAGAATAAGACCCTGCAGTGGTACATGCTGGAGGACAAAAGGCTGGAAATTGGCCTTGAAGAAAATTACATCAGGATCCTGGAAGGCCACAAATTTAACATGTTCCAATAATGTCTCCAGTAGCAAGGTCAACAGCATCCAGAACTGCATTAAAAGGAACATTGACAGGATGTCAAGGGAGCTGACCATTCCCCTTTACCTCTAGGTGAGGTCACACCTAGAGTGCTGGGTCGTTTCCTGGACTTCCCAGTACAAAACCAGACATGGACATACTGGAGCGCGTCCAGCAAAAGACCATTAAAATGATTAAGGGACTGCAGAATCTGTTGTACGAGAGGTCGAAAGAGATGAAACTGCTCCTCGTGGACAAGATGAGCCTTGGAGGTCTGACAGGAGAGATAGAGGAAATAAGGAGATTACAAGGCCTTTACAATGTTTTTCTTCCTTATTTTTATTTTTCTCACTTTGGAGAAAACAAACAAAGCTCCACAAAGCAAAGCAGCAAACAAAACAAAAACCCACCAAATATGGCATTTTAATACTTTTAAGCTGATCTTAACTAGGAGAACAGAGAAAACATTTTACCAATCTCCATGAAGAAAAATAAATAAAAATTCAAACATAAGACCCCATGCCCTTAGAAATTGTAAGGCAAGATGAAAAAAAATCAAATTTAAAAATAATCTTGGCAAATAAAATATTTATTTGGTCTTGTCTCCAGTAAAATGTTGACGTAAAACATACTGTCAGGGTCAGAAATGCACTCTCCCCTTCCACAAGCTTACCTTTCTTCACTCAGGGTCAGCTTGATGATTAAAGTTGTTGCAAAAAGCCAGAACAGACCTCAATAGGGACTCCCCTCTCCTTTGTGTGGGAGCTGCTTTCAAACCGAGGTGTTTGTTTCTGGCACCCACCTGAACTGCCTGTCAAAGAGCAATAAGAAAGGGCTGGTCTGCACAGGAAGGTGAGCCAGGAGCATAGAACTAACAAGGCAGTGACTTCACCAACATGGACACAGTCCACAGCTCCTGAACAAGGAGAATGGTTCTGTGATAATATGCAGGATCAGGAATCACTCAGTAAGATCACAGTAAGAAGACAAAGTCAAGATTGAATGAGTAAGTCAAATCTAGGATAGGATCAGTCAGGTATAAAAGCACCTGCAGATGCAGTGCCAGTGCAGGGACAGTATAAGTCTCGAGCAAAGGTGGTGGAAGGGAACACTGAGGATTCTTCCAGCTGTTCACAGAACCTCTTCCTGCTTGATAACCTGGCAGTCAGCTAAACTCCTAGAAGGAGGGAAGTGAATTCCAGTTCCTGACACATAACATAAGCATTCCCATTAAGATAAGGCTTCTCCAGACAAGGAAACTCTCCCAGAAAACAAATCATAACCTGCTGAAGGCACAGATGAAGACAGCTGGACAGCATTTGGTGAGAGAACCTCCAAATCAAATAAAAATAAGTTTCGTTATTCTCTCTGTCTCCAGGGAAGGAATAAAAAGGTTCACATGCTTTGTGTTGCTCTTACTTTTCTATTTTATCCCTACTACTCTTGTGAGTTAGTCATTACTAGTCTGTCTTTCACAGCACAAAAAAAAACTTTTTTGTTTCTGATTACATCAAAATTTAAATCCATCATAACTAATTAGGGTTTCAATCCTGGAGAGACTTCTAGGAAGTCTAGAAACTCTGCTAAACTTCAGGTGTCTTGATGGACAATTGTCAATCTTCTGCTGCATATTCCTGATTATGAAAAATAGTTACTTTTGACAATAGACATGCATGATGATTAAGATTCAAATTTAGAGCATTAAGCAAAATCATGTGAACCTCGTGCTCTCTACTATTAGTTGTATTTCAGGTTCAATGTCACAGTCAATGTGACACAGCAGTCACTGGTTGTGGTTCAGAAATATTTGCAACATTACATTTGTAAGTTTCTTAGTATTAAATGCGTTTAAAATAAGAACTTACTACTATATCGAAATATATTGCCACCTTGCCTGTTTGGTAGGTAGTTTTTACTGCATTTGGGAGATGGTTCTATTTAAATCATGACTGGTATGGTATATTTGTTTGCTTGTTTTTTTTGGTTGTCGTTTGGTTTGGTTTGATTTGATTGTGGACTTTTTGTTTCTTTTAGTTCTGTTTTCCAGTGAACTTCCGAGGGAAACTTAAACAAACTGTCTTAAATCAGAAAGTTTCTGAATACAACTTCAAGAAGTGAAAAAGTCAGTGAATACTTGCAATGAAGGATGACTGAGGATTAATTTCTCCTGTGTCATTTAGTTATAGTCTTCTCTGCTACATGACATACATAATTTCCTGCAGTAGGCAATACACCAATACACTGTGCACATTGTCTTTGAACTTCACTACAAATGTGGCATTCACGTGTTAAACCCTATCTTCAACACTAGTGTAACTCTGCCCTCCATTAACAATTCAAGGTAATGTTTCCCTGGGCTTTCTCTGTGCAAGCTAGAGAAATAAATTAAAAATATATTTTAAAGAATTACATTGGTTTATAGTTTGTATTTACATCTTTGGTTTCTTTTGGGCATACACCAGGAAAATCGTGTATCACATTCAAATTGATGGAACAATACAGAGCTCAATTCTGAGTATTAGCTATGTTTTATCAGCTTCTCTGGCATTTGTGCCTGGAGCATTTCCTATTGTCTTCATTGTTCAGTAGAAAAATATTTGGATATTGTGAGTTTAAATATTGGATGACAGGAATCTCAAAGGCTAAAGCTAAATCTCTTTGATAGGCCTGTTTGCCAGAATTTGAACCCCCAATAAAAAACTCATAGGAGTTCTCTTTTTTCAATATACATAAGCTGAATTTTGCAGACCTAATTCAATGCCAAATTGCAATAAATATTTCACAGAAGCATAGGGAGAGATATTGTTTGTGCTACAATACTAATTACATTTTGTTCCTCATTGTGCAATAAACACATTTTCAATTTAAAAGCATTATTTGGGCTGTCCTGTATTGTGTTGTAATTAATCATTGTACAGTACATAGCATCTAGACTCCTGTTACTGCAGTACCACTAATAACAATGAAAAATAAAGACATTTCAAGCAACGCTTTCCTCCACATACATTTTCTACTGAAACTTAAGCTTTACACATGACACAAAAGGAACAATGACATCAATTTAAAAACCAGTTGAAGTTGTACTCTGACAACCACATAGTCTACAAATACATTGTTATTAAGAGTTTGTTGTGAAAAGATATGAAAATGAACATAATACACTACTCAAAACAAACTCATAGTTCTTACCAAAAAACCCCATTGTAATAAGGAAACGTCAAGAGTGTGCAGGCAAACAGCACCAATGGTTTGACATGATGTAGGACAGAATCCACCAGTGACAACTACTGCAGGAAACACAGCTTTCAAAACTACCTGCAAAATCAGCATTTTTACTATTGAATTCCATCTTTCAAAGTTGTTATCAGTTTGGTACTTTTAAGCCTTGAAAGACAATGCTACTTAGCATAATACCACCAAAGGACCCTTCATCTGTTGATCCTTAATGAAAATAGAAGACTACTCATCAGAAGTTCACAGTTTTTGAGCCAGCGGCATTATGTTTTTGTGCCAGAAAAAGAACTTCCGCTATGTGTCTCTTGCACTTGGGAGCTGGTGTAGAAAACAAGGACAGCACATTAATTTAGTTCTATTTTGCAAGATTTCCGTATCAAGAACAATGAAACTACAGAAATATGGCTTATGAGAAAAATTCTATAACCTGCTGCCCTGTCATACTGTGATTATTGCTAGAGGCAGGTCTCAGATCGTTTATCAAACTTGCTGCTTTTCAGAACTGAGAGTTGTTGGACTTTGTGTAAACCTGAGATTTGATTGTACTTGGTTAACTACAGCACAGTTACATACAGGAGGAAATATATACAACATACAAGATATTTTCCTCCTAGATAATTTCTTTGACTTTGTTAGTGCAACCTTTGTTTTATAGGCATAGTGGCCACAAATAGTTATTTTGTTTAGAATTAGGTATTTATGACCATGCCATAATGATTGATGTAGGATAGCTCAAGATAGTCTGGCATGATAGCAGAGCCCTTGAGAAACAGAGATCCAGGAGGCTTCAAAGTACAGGCATAGGATGACAAGAGATGGGGCAAAGACTGACATGAGGAGAGAGCATTTCCTTTTTCCCTTTAACACATTCTGAACTTGCAAAAAAAAGCAACAAACAAGCAAACAAACAAAACTCTGTTGTCATGCTGGGAACTGCATTCAGTGGCAGAAGGTTATACTGCTGGATTAAATGTATCTTCGTGATGTATATAGGTTACTGAAATTACTTTCAAACTTCACTGCTGTCAATGTTTTAGGGAACAGAAACTGCCTTTAGTGAGAATTGGGTCTCCATGAAAATATTTAATTTCTGAAGCTACAGGCCCTATGGCAACTGTTAATTTTCATGAAGATCCTCTTATTTTCAAATACAGTAATTACTTTTTCTGTGTTTTACTGAAAAGCTCATAGAAATTTAATTTTATTATAGTGGGACTCAGACATTTTGCATAAAAGAATTCAGTAATTGCCTGTATTATTAAATGTCTAAGAAAGTTTTGGCTTGGATACTTATGTAACGTGAGAAACATTCCAAGAAGTATCTTAGATGTGGCCATGGTGTTCTGAGGACAAAAACATTTAGATCTGTGGATGTGAGCATTTTAATTTCAGCTGGTTTTGAGGATAACACAGCCCACTTTCTTCACTAACATCAGTGTGGCTCTTTGAAGGTTCTGAAGTCTATGAAAAAGACCAATTCCTATTGTGTTAAATAGATCATAGACAGACATGAAATTACAGTAGATCTGGTAATTACCAAGAGAAACATTTACAAATGTGGAGTGGATGATCTTTGCATGGAGAAGCAGAAAATAAATATAGTCCTAGAAATGTTACATGTTTAGTTTTGCAACCTTTTCTAGAGAACTATTTGTCTGACCTAGAGGCATCACAATAATGCAAATATTAACAGAGATGATAATAAATAATTTCATTTATATTGGTTTGCATTTTTATAGCAATGTTCACCCTGAAGCTCAGTAAAGCATTCAGATAGAAAATAAGGTGTGTTGTGTTTTATGAGCATGTATTCCATTATATCCGGTTCATATACTAAACTTTCATACCTAAAATCACAGTCTTTAATAAATGGGGATTTACCTTCTCTTATTTTCCAGCATGCTTGCGAAAACTAAATTGAGTATCTACAAAACTAAAATACTAGCTTCTCTAGCTTGAAATAGGGAAAAAAAATCAAATAAGATTGTAACATATTTGTCTATTCTGTAAAAATCAGGTTGGAAGGGAGTACAGTGGGTCATCTGGTCCAACCTCCCTGCTCAAGCAGGGTCATTCTAGAGCACATGGCAAAGGATTGCATTCAGAGAGTTCTTGAGTATCTCCAGTGAGGGAGATTCAACACCCTCTCTGGTCAATTTGTTCCAGTGCATGGTCACCCGTGCAGTAAAGAAGTTCTTCCTCATGTTCAGGTGAACTTCCTGTGAATCAATTTCTGCCCATTGCCTCTTGTCTTATTGCTTGATACCAACGAGAAATAATGAGAAATACTATATAGAACTTGTATCTTGGCTTCTTTCCTAAGCATGCCCTTCCAGATATGAAAGGGAATTTTTCTAAGGAAAAGTGAAATAAAATTGGCAAAATTTATCCTCAGTATTCTTGTATTTACAGTAAAGCATTTAAAACCAATTTTAAACACAGTTTTGTCCCCCATCTGTTAAAAAAGACTCTTCTTAAGCATCATTAAAGCCAAATAATGTTTTAGGTTTCTACATTAAATAGCTGAGTATGCACTACATAATTTCAAACGTGAAACGCCTGAGAATTTTAAGAATATGTTAAGACTTGGCAAGACTTTAGACTTGAATGATACACTCAGCAATAGTACAGTTAATACAACCAGTGTTTAACTTCAAAGTAGAAAGCCCATTTAATTCATTCTTTCCTGTGAAAGATGTAAAATGTAGAACCCTAACTTTTTATTTCCATTGAGAGAATCTATCAAAGGCACCTCTATGAATAGGCAAATCTGCTATTACATTATTAAATGTTCAGTAGATATAGTCTTACAGACCTGCACATTCTGGCTTTCCTTTGATTACTTGGTTACAGAAAAACTATCTTGATTGTTGTTGGAATCATGAAGTAGGAACCACATATATTTCCTCTTTTTTAATTAAATCTGAAACAGTGGAAGAAACAATTTATCATACAGAACTAAACTTAATATCATATGAAAACGCAGGGCTCATAAACCAAGCAAAACAAAATGAAAAACAGGTAGATATCCAGAGCTTCTTAACAGAGTTTATACAGTATGCCTTTTATTCTAAATTACTCTGACATTGTTTAGCTCAATGTTTCAATATTTCAGGCTTAAACACTGGTCTCAACATTAATCCCTGCAATATTAAATATCTATGTATCTAGATAGCAACCATACATTTTATCTACTGAAAATACATTAGTGCAGTCCTGAATTATCATGTTGTGATATACTGTATTGATACATTCTTAAAACAATTTATTATACTTCACTACAGGCATGAAGGCCAAGGAGATATTCCCATATATATTCAATATGAGCACAAATTCCACACAGCATATGTAGAATCTAAAGGTACCCCGTAGACAAGTGTGTGTTAACGTCTGCATTCTCAAAATACAATTAAATTTTCAGTAAATAGTTTTTTTGATCATTAATTCAGTGTTTCCATAAAAGGCCACTTGCCGATTCACAGTGATTCTCTTTGTAAAAATGTGACCCTGACAGTCCTGTCTTCAGCTGAAGAGTAAAAACCAAACACTAATGTATCAAACTGCACAATGCTCAATTTTGTAATAGCACCTCACATAGAACTACTGTTTGGTTTGCATGGGATAGATTAGATTGCATGCAGAAAGGAGTCCGGAAGAAAAGTATCAGAAGAGTACTTGGAAAGTGAGGAACTTCCACTCCAGTACATGCACCAGTGCTCCTCCCATCTGTACTGGGAGCCTTGTGAAAAACAGTGCATTCTTCATAGTGTTTCTTGATAACCCACACTTGCTGTGTTGGGCTCCAGGCTTAGGGCTTGAGTAACCCATATGTCAGCATGAGCTGCTGTTTTAAGAGAATTTTTTGGTATATCATCCAAGATCAGTTTGTGCTGTACTGGTTAATGTTATGACAGAGATAATATTGAAAAATGTCAGAATGCGGCATGTGATTCTCTTTGTTACACAAAACAAAGAGTACAACAGCATCGGAGAGAAAAAAATTCCTCTCCATGACTAGGATTTGAGTAGGGTGCTTTAGGAAAGTCTACTCATTGTCTGTGCTGCATGAAAGGAGGGTTGTCAGCATACAAGGGATGCAAGTTGTACTCTCTGTCTACAGTCCTCTTTATAATCTCTTATTAAAACATCTGTTTTATTCCACCATGTGTTATTGGGTTTTATTTCACTGAGATCTGCAAAAACTTTGCACTGCCATACACCTCTCTGCTTCCATCCTGCCTTCAAGGGCAGAACACACTATTTGCCCTTCTTGCAACACATAGGCCTGTACAGGCTTGCACACTTTCACTATCAGATCTACACTCATACAATTGTATGAACATAATTCTATCCATCTTCACCTTTATTTACCCATGTTAATATTTTTTTCTATCCATGAACATCACTTAGCTGATGCAGACCACTCAAAACACTTGAGACATCTGTTAAATGTGTTAATGAGGTATTCCATATGCAACTGGGAAATCAGAGATTGTTGGTTGATAGTGTGATATTTCCCATGAAGAAAGATGAGCTGAACTTGCTGTGGATACTGTGACTTCATTGGTTGTTTCCTGTAACTTTTTTGTGTGTGTTTTGAAAGAGATTCAAGTGTATAAATGTGTTGTTATTTTCTGCCATCACATGACCTTACACATACTCTTGTGTAAACATTCAGAGTACAAAGAACTTTCTTCTGGTAGCTCTGTATCTCTGAATAGGCTTAGAGGTAACCCTTATTTTTTGTGAACACCATATATTTCCTTCTTGTGTTGCAGATTGCAGTTTAATAGCTGCGTCTTTTTCTTCTTGCTGTCTTTCCCTTTCAGTGTTTGACTAGAATTTTCAAGACACTAGTAGCATAACACTGATGACTTAGTAGGC
This sequence comes from Pachyramphus minor, assembly GCA_013397135.1. Taxonomy (NCBI): domain Eukaryota; kingdom Metazoa; phylum Chordata; class Aves; order Passeriformes; family Tyrannidae; genus Pachyramphus; species Pachyramphus minor. Next base: position 25,766 of record VYXB01002521.1, read on the forward strand.
CTAGCTTGTGTTTATCCAAGAAGCCTGGATTAGTAGGTAGCTTGTATAAAGCATAAACTACCTGACATGACTCTGTAAATGTGTTCAATGGGGGATTTTTTGATAAAGGGACTGGAAAGGAACAACCCTTTTGACCACTCCTAAGACATAACACAACCCCATGAGTCTAGTAGAAATCTCTATTAACCAGGTTGTCACAATAATATTTAACTATCAGTACAACATACTCTTGTGTTAGACTACATTGCTCATACTTCAGTAAGAGTTTTGACTTTTGTTAACTCTCTAAGGACACAATTTTAACCATGGAATGGTTAAGAGCTGGACTTCAGATTCCAGTTCTTAAGACAGGAACTCAGGTGTAAGGTCTTAATGCAGTAAGTGTATTGAGAGATCCTTTGACTGATGGAAAGTCTAAACACTGAAGAGGTAGAAAATCAAAGCTCTCATTTTGTTTCTGGATTCAGTTGAATTCCTACAATAATCATATATGAGGGAGACACCAAGAATGAGACAGTATGTTCTCTAAAAAACTAGATGCATTGGACTCATGGTGTTCTTTAGTTACAGTTGCTGTTTTGAATTATGAACAGAATACAATAGTGTCAATATGCTGCCATGTGGAAGCATTTGTGACTGATGTAACCATCCTCTGGACTTCGGAGTACTTTCCCACAGTTTGCTTGAGCGTGAAAGTTAGTTCATAATTTTCAACTGCAACCAGAATGAAAGGGTCTCAAATCAATGTTCTTATGATTTAGTCTCCCTAAAACATAAAACAAGATTAATTTTTAAAAAAAAAACTGGAAAAAGCTTTTTAGTGTGTTGCAATAAAAATATTTAGTTTGCACAATATCCTTCCTGAAATGTTAAAATAAAAATACTTGCTTTGCACAATATCTTTCCTGAAATGTTAAAATAAAAATACTTGCTTTGCACAATATCTTTCCTGAAATTTTGGTTTTACCTGCTAAAGAACAATCTATTTCTTGCATATATGCAAACATGTCTTTAGCACACTGCAGTAGAACATAAAGTATGCTTGTAGTGTACGACAGATATTTGTTGCTATCAATTAATTCTGACCACTGTTTTAGTAGAAAAAAAGTGTATCTGCTGAGTAGACATTGTATCTCCAGTTATTCCTTTATCTGAATCTGTGATGTTCCTACATAAATTCTTAAAAAATCCTCCCAAGCAACAAAAAACACAAACAAGCATAAAACCCAAACAAATAAGTGCACAAGCAGTGAAACAAAACCAACAACTTCCCCCCCCCTCCAAAACACACAAGGCGAAACATAAATAGTGTAGGAAAAAAGTGAGTTTGAGCTGGCATGGGTTAGAAGCACAGTCTGTGAAGCACAATTCTCCTAATTCTTGATTTATGCCTAATTTCCACAATTGCCCTAAACAATTCCAGGTTACAAAATACATTACTGAATTTTTCAGAACACAAAGCCTGAGGCTTGCCACGCAGGTTCATTTCTAGACTGGGGGATAGAGGGAGTGTGTGCGTGTGTTCATTTTCTTTTCTCTCTTTTTTTATGCATTCTAAAACACACAGATTGGGCAAAAATTTAAAAGTGTTCAGAATGTCAGTGCACTGCAATGTGCATGTTTATATAACTCTCTCAAAAAGAACACAGAGAAAGATAGCTTTGAACCTGGGCTCTGCTAAACAATTTTTCTGTAAGGGAGGTAAAATAATGAAAAATACTTGCTTAAACTGCTGCCCAAACTCTTATTGTTTATACCACTCCTGGAAAAGACCCCAGGGAGCAGCAGCGGAATCTGTGCTATTGATTGGCTGGTTAAATAGAGGCCTATTAGATTCAGACAGGCTAGATTGATTATACAGCAGCAGAAGGAGCTCGGATTCAGAGCTGAGTGAACGTCAGGGTGAGAGAGAGGGAGAGCAAGCGAGAGAAAGCGCGCAATAGAGGGAGACTGTACACGCTATAGCATCAGTATGTGACTGCCGGTGCCTGATAACAGTGATATTGAGCTCCCTCAGTGGAGAACTTGCTGAGCTACCTTTTTGTCATTTGCAAGAGGATGCCAGCTCTAAACCAGTGCAACTGATGACAGACTGGACGTTGGAATAGTTCATTTTACTTACATCTCTCATGTTCTGCATCTCTGAAGAAAGGCTTATTACGGAAGGCAAAATTTTATCCTCTTCCCTTAGCTCACATAATACTGAAGATATACACAGTTTGATCTTCCAGGTAAGGAAATTATAATTTGCTTTCTGAGCAGCTAAAAAAAGGAATTATTCTTTTGTATCTTGCATGTTAAATACAAGCTTTGGCATCTGTTCACAGAATGCATATTTTGCACTTGCATTTCTTCTAGTCACAGATTATATGTGTCAAGTACTATGTACACTGGAAGACAATTAGGAACAGGATATGGTTTTGCATTGCATTTATCATGCTTAACCCTTCAAGTAAATGGAAATGAAGCAACCAGAAAAAATTTTTCTGACTACTTGGATGATGTGTTAATGTAACTTGTCCAACACATGCTAAGCAGTGTGGAGTAATAACAGCATACAATTAATTTATTAGTGTACATGTTCTGAAGCTAGGTAGAGGGAACACTTACCTGAAGGATTTTTCAGTGCTTGTCAGTAGTTTGAAATAGTATCTGTCTGTTGACTGCAAGCTTACCACAGCTGAGCAAGCATGGTCAGCCTTAAATAATATGGCATTAAACTGCCTTTTTTGGATTTTTTTTTTAATAGATATAGTAGTTATTGCTAGCATTCTGTCTGCAAAGCAAAGATCAAGGCTTATGAGCTGAGACATGAAACCTAGGATGTTCTGTTACACTGTGCTGCATATTTGATGCAGCCATTCCATGGACAAGCAATCTCTTGTTTTGATGTGACATTAACACTACTGTCTCCTAATTGCCTATCTCTACGTAAACTTTCTACATATTTACTTCAGCTATGCTGTAAGTGGCTTTGCTTTGATAAGTTGTGATGGATTGCTGTGATTTTGAAGGTGATAGCCTAAAACTGAAATAAACCTACTTTTGGTTATGAAGCAAGTCAGGAAGTTGATCGACTCGGGATTTACAGGCCATGGGAGCCGAATGCCAAGAAAACAGCACTGTCACTTCACTAGTAGCGTATTCCTAACAGATGTGATAATCTGCACCACCTTCCTCATCAGTTTATTCATTCTGCTCCTGAAGAGTTTTTCATATACCAGCTATTGTGAGTACTCCCTCTGAGTGAAGTAGAGGCATCAGTCTGTTAATGTAAGCATGTAGGTAGACTTGCACCCAGCCAAGTACAACATTCCAATGCTTTGTCCAACTAAGAAACTGCCTGCAGCAAGACTTTGCTGTTAGATTGTGCACCTAACCATAATCCAATTTATCCAATGACAAAAGCATCACAAGTACAGAAAGGCATTTTCTTCTCTTCCTTTACCATGATTTTTTTTTATAAATTTCTGTAAAACACCATACTCAAATACTTAACGACTTCTCAAAACCTAAATATGGAGTTACCAAAATGATCATTTATAATTTTGTAAAAGAAAGGCATTATAATTGTTGAGGACCTTAGGCATACAGAGATTTTTTTTGAAAACTAGCAATAATTTTAAAGGGTGTCTAAGTGGTCACCTGAAAAAAAATATGTAATGCTTAAGAGAAAGCTTCATCTTCTATATTATACGATATAAAGGATTACTTCAACTATAGCATCTGTGTTGTTTTATTTCTTTAAACTTTCTCTGTGAATAATGTTTATGTTGTTTCTTACATACACAATTGACCCATATCAGCAATTTCAGTGTTTCCTTCTGAAATTCTTTCCAGGTAGCAGATAATTCTCTTGGGGACACATTTTGCCACTGTAGCTTTCACTGAGTGGAATTTTACTCCATAAAATACTGCCAAAGGTGAAGACTGTGGAGTCAAGAGTGCAGAATCTGACCATAAAAAATGGAGAGAAATCTTTTACACTTTAATTACCTGACTGAAAATTTTAACAGTAAGACAAAGATGTGGATATGGAGAGTTAGAGCTACCAAATATGGACAATATTTTATAAGGAGTTAGGATAATTCACTTTGGATTCTTACAAAGCTTATGGCCTGCCTCAATATATTTCATATGCAGTTTGACTTGCAAAAAATAGTCCTTTATGTAAGGTCAAAAGCTTTCTTACAGCTCTTATTAATCTCCCTCTTTTCTCTCTGAAAAGCTTTGTTCATCTGTGCTCTTTAATTGTAACTTAGAATTTTTTGATTGGAAATAAAATCATGGTAATTCTGTGATTTCAGTGTCAGCAATATGGTTCCCTACAGATTAGTATCTGTTAGTGGTCAACCTTGAAATTCCAAATAAAGCTAAAAAAGAATTTTTGGAAAAGAATTTTTGAAAAAGGAATATTGCATTTCAACCTTTTTTTTTTTTTTAAGCACAAAATAAAATAGGAAACCCAAATAATTAGTTATATGATATTCATTTCTACATTACATGTGGAAAAAAAGCATATTCTTTTGTCAAATTAAGGAAAAAATAGAATACAAAAATCAAATAAGAAAGATTTAAGAGTTTACATATTACAAACTGTGCATTTTCTTTCAGGTCTTGAATGTTGTTAATCTGGACTTTTTGCAACACTTTAAACTGATTTAGTATTGTCACTTTTTTCTCAAAAAGATTAATCAATTCTCTTTGAAATTAATGTTACATTCCTTTCCAACTTGAATTGACAGAATGTCAATTTATTATTCTCCTAGCTAACCTGAAGCCATTAGGGGGCTCTTTTCTCCTATGATATCACACAGCAAGCTGCAATAAAAAGATATATCTACTTATTAGATTTGTTACAAAAAGAAGTTCTGCTAGAATTAATTTATTCTGGGTGTAGAGAATTTTAATAATACAGAGCAACTTAAAATATCTAATTTGTTTGTTTGTTTGTTTGTTTGTTGGAGAGAGTCCTGTTTGTTTTGGGTTTTTATTGCAAATAGTTAAAAAATGATAGATCTTTCACTGCCAGTTAGATGGTTATGTTTTGAAGTTACCTTGTGTCCCATAAAGCAGAGGAAGCAGAGAACACACTCAGCAACAATTTTGAAGTGATCTTTGGGATGACTAGATCAAGCTCACAGCCTGATCAGACTGAATATGAAGCACCACTTATATCCAAAAAGCTAAAGTTTGCTTATTCCAGTAACTGTGACCAACAGTGCAGCTAGCACTGAAAAAAAAAAATAAAAATCCTGTTGAGGATTGTTCTGATAAGAACCTAGGTTATATAGAACTGACATAGTCTTCACTTACACAGTTTGCTTTCAGAAGGGTTAAGTATATCAGCAACATTTTTTGATGACTCTTTATTTCACAAAATAAAAAAGGTAGTTTCAATTCTGCAAATATTTACTCATGCGAGCAGCTGCACTGAAGTAATTGTGGAGCAAATTCCAATATATTTTGTTCTACCTATTATGCCTTTAGTAGTTCCTGTCAATTCATTGAACCACTGTACCTGGAATCAGTACTGTCTGTACAAACTGAAATAAGTTTTTATTATTTCTTGTGGAATTCCTCAGAATGAACTATAGAATAGCCAGATGCAGACTAAGAAGAAGAAGAAATAGATTTGTTGCAAAGCACAGCAAGGTAGTTGCAAACACTGTAGTAGCATGCTGAGGTGAGGCCAGGAGAAACACGAGTGTCAAAAGAAAAGAAAAATAATTGTCCACCTGTTCCAGTTTTGAAGAATTATATTATTCCTGCCAACCTTGAAAGAAAAAATTCATATGTTGGTAAATTACTTTACCCACCCTGACAAACTTGCTACTTTACATTGTTTAGCTTGGATAGATTCTAATACTACCAACTCCATTCAAGAAGAAAAAAAAAAAAGAAAAAAACTAACACCCTTTGTGATAATCTACATTCACAACAAAGTAGTATAATCTGGCCAAATTGGAATTTGCTTTTAATTTTTTTCAAGCTAAAAAATTATATTCTTTCTTGGTTTTACTTGCACATCTGAATAATCTTTCAAATTTTGCACATGCTAATAGCAACTACCTTATGACACGTCAATGAAGAACACTTTCTGCTAAACAGTATGTGGAAATTCCAACCAGGACCTGAAGACATTGTGTTTTCTGTTCTGCATAGACAGAAACATTGTTTCAGTTTCAGTTTCATGCAGTGTAATAGAAATTGTCAAAACCTGGAATAAATCATTATTTCTGAGATACATATCTCATGGTTCAACTCATAGAAGATGGTCTTTATTAGGTACATTATTAGCACCTTGTAAATTCAGCATCATCCAAATTAGCTTCCTATCAGAGGAAGAGGGTTTTTTCATTGTTAAAATGTGTATAAAGTTAATTGTGACACGCACAGCATCTCCAGCCAGTTGAGGAAGGGGATTGTCCTGCTCTGCTCTGCAGTGGTGCAGCCTCACCTTAAATATTGTGTGCAGTTTTGGGCACAACAATATAAGAAAGATATTAGCCTGTTAGAGAGTGTCCAAAGGAGGGCAACGAACAGGGAAAAGGCCTTGAGGAGAAGACTTATGAGGAGTCGCTGAAGTCACTTGTTCTGTGCAGCCTGGAGAAGAGGAGACCTCATTGTGGTCTACAGCTTCCTCATAAGGCAAAACAGAGGGGCAAGTACCTCGTGATCAGTGATACACTCAAGAAAATGTCATGAAGCTGAGTCCAGGGAGATTTAGGCTGGATATTAAAAAAAGTTCTTAATCCAAATGGTAGCCAAGCATTGGAACAGGCTACCCAGAAAAGTGGTCACAGCTCCAGGCCTGAGAGAGTTCAAGAAGTGCTTGGACAACACTCTCAGGCACATTCTTGGGGCTGTCCTGTGTACGGCCAGGAGCTGGACTTCCAGATTCTTGTGGTTCCCTTCCAACAAAAGATATTCTAGGATCTTCTATTGTTATGTAAGGCCCAAATCAGACCAAAATGATGGAAGATGACAGGAGATGTGTGGCAGAAGCAAATAACAGAGACTGCTTCTTTGTTGGAGTTAAGTGCCCTAGCAGTAAGATTCTTTTCTCCTCTATAAAACACAGTTTAAGTCTACTGTATGCTCTACTGCCTTGAAATAAATGAAATTTTATTTAAAACATAAAAATTAAACCCATATAAGATTCTTGCCACAAAGTTTTTGCAGAGCTTCACTCCAGAGGTAACTCTAATTTACTGGTTGGTTAATTTATCCCTTATATAAACACACTATGCAAAGCGCTTTGAAATACTTTTGAATGAAAACTGTTGTGTAAATGTAAAGTATTGTTATGGTAAACAGAAGTCACTCCAACTTCAGCTAATGAAACCTTCAACAGTCTGGGGTGCTCTATTAAGCATGAATAAATAATTTATCTCTGATGAGTGTTTAAAGATTGATAAAAAAAATTCTTCAGTCATAAATAAGAAACATTTAACATTTTTTTCCTATTTCTTATTTTCTATAAGACGTGAGGGAAATCTAGAGGACTAGATTTTAGAATTAGAGAAGTTTGTAATAGTAATTCATGTACATATTGTCAAGACATTTTAGGGACAAATAATAACAATGTAGTCTAAAATACACATCAAAATGTAATGAAAAGCAAGATCTCTTGTTCCTTTTTTTTTTCTTTACAGAAAAAAAATTACATAACTTAGCAAATGAAATTGCATTGAAACAGTAGCCTGCAGCTTCCTCTCATTTGCATAAACCCCCTGTGTTTAAACTAAATTCACGCATATATATGTATATGTTATGGCCTCCCTGCCCATAGCATGGGGAGTTGGAACAAGATGATCTTTAGGGTCTCTTCCAGCCCAAGACATTCCATGGTATGATTCTATTATATGTGTGCATATATGTCTATATATTCTATATTTAAGCTAACCCTTTACTGTCTGCATTCCACACAGATGCATATATACCTGTCACAGTGAATTGGCAATTTTTAACAATACAGCCATGTAGAACCAAACATGTTACCTGAGTTCCATAAAAGAAGAATTTTTTTCAGTTTTGAAGCTGCCTGAGGGTACAAGTTATCAGGAAGGTGTCACCAAGAAATACACATCAGTAGATCATCAGACGCCAGGGTCCTAATAACAAAATATTTTTCCCTGGTATTGAAAGTATTTTGTTCACATAATCTGTTTTAATGATGTGAGATAGCAGAAAGGCTTTGCTGTGCAATATGCAACAAAATACCATTGAAACACACAGTACAGTTTAGAGAAAAGCTCTTTAAATTTTGGGTTTACTTGAATTTCAAAATGTTTAGACCTGAGCCAAAAGTGTTGCTGCTTTGCAAAATACTGACTTTGTTTGGCTCTGGAACAAGGCATAGACAAATTTTGCTCTGATCAGTGACTATGAATACTAGTCTGTGGCATGTAAAAAAAGGGAACAAAGTTCGGCAGAGCAGGTGATAGTGAGAATTAACTCATTGTCCTTCTCTGGTATATCTATAACACCAAGAATTATTGTGCTTAACCAGTAATAAAGCTATGATAACACCTTAATTATTTATACACCTTCCTGTTTTTTCCGTCAGAATTTTTTGTAACTGATTTTGTAACTGGGACCCTGAAGGTTTTTTTCCTTACCTCCAACCATCCGATATTAAACAGAAAAACAAAACAAATAGACAAGCAAACTACATCAGAACATTCTCAAATTCATCCTTAGTCAAGATGTTAAGGGTGAATACAATTAACTGTTAAAAATTACTATGATAAAATTTTTCAATTAACATACTGAAACAATAGTTTTGTTCTTAATATTGTGCAATAATCAGTAAGTAGCAGCTCTTTGTGGCCCAGAATACTTAACAATGACAGTATGAGTATTTTGTAGCCCATGGAAATTATGTATACCAGTAAGAAAAAAAGGAATATATTATATTCTTTTGAATTCTGTAAATTTTAATTCAAAAACTCTGTTTTTCATAGGGGTACACAGACTCCACTAACTTCTAAAAACTACTCAAATTACATTGTAGTGTTTTGCTCTTCCTGAATTCCTAAAATGCATTGATAGCTCTTAGTATTATGCAGCATAGCTCAACTGATACATGTGAAGGGACAGTTCTGAAATTAATATTGCAAATTTGAAGTGGAAATAAGAAGAAACTCATCTGACAATTCCTAGAGCATTTTATAGAACCAGATTAAATAATAAAACATATCCTTCATATTTTTGTAATTTAACTTATAACAGACTATACCCTCTGTGTACTGTGTGGGGAACCAGAATTTGAAATTATCTTCTTAAATGAAATCATTAGTAAACATCTTAGAGGGAAACTTTAAAAAATGGAATTCAAATCACCTTACTTTTATATTTGTTTCAGTACACAACTAATGCTTTTTTCAGTGTACCAATACAGAAAGACATGAAGGATTCTAGTAGGACTTTGTTTTATTTAGAATCAGTTCTTACATTAAGAATAGTGGAATGGATCCACCCCAAAACTTTATAAAACTCACTTAAATATCTTATTATCCAGTCTTAATATTGACATGTTTTGGAGGTATATAACAGTATATATGGAGGTATATAACAGTATGCAAAATTATATCATATTTAACAAATAATTCTGTCTTGGTAATACTATCTTGAATCTAATTAAGCTATACAGCTGTTGTTTCATGTGACATTCTTTTAAATCTCTAGTTATTATAGATGCATATGTATGCACAACTGAGTCACTACAGAATTTCCTTTAGAGATCTTAATCAGCCAATCACTTGATCCTAGTTTTATTTCAGATAAAACATAGTATATGATGGAAATTTCATGTCCCCTCCCCCCAAAAAAAGCATGAACACTCAAAGTCATTGATTAAATTATTTCAATATGTCACTAATTCTCATGAACAGTCTACTTTTTTTGAAATCAGATCCTAAACATGATTTGCTTCTGGTGTTCCAAGTACCAGGATGATTATTTCTTCTGAATCAGCAAAACTGTTCTGGCATAAAGCAGCATATAAATTTTGGCTAATGTAGCATATTTCAGATGATATGTTGTCATAATAATTTCCATGGTTTTTAATTATTCTTATTTCATTATATTTCAAAGTAATGAAGCCAGCAGTAATTTAATTTTGTGATTTTGTATGACACTAAAGTGTTTCTAGTGTCTTTTTATCATCCTAACAGAGGGGCTGCTCCTTGTGCCTTACACTCTGCATTATTCACAACTTTGTATACCAAAACATATATATTTTTAACAATTCTGAACAAGTTTTTGACCAAAAAAAAATGTACCCATAAATTTCCTTGTTTAGGAAAGGGAAAGTAAGATGTAATGAAAGCCCACATTTCTATTGCTGTTTGTTATTACAACTCTTTCTCAAACAAGAAATTGATTCTTTAACACAAGCCAGACACATAGGATTGTTTTTCTCAATAAGGACCAAAGGAATATAACACTACTTTTCAATCCATGTTATATTTTATGAAAAATCTACATGTTATCATTTTGTATTAATGGATATTTCTGCCCTCTTTCTCCCATTCTCCTCTCAGGAAGAAAATAGCCCTAGAGGTATTATGCTTTTAGAGAATAGCTATAAATCAAATTCTTGTAGATATAATTCATAAAATTCATAAAACCCAAAAATACTGTTGAAAATGTTCTACAACAGCTTAAAACTTTCAAGATGTGAAACATTCTTTAATGCGTCTATGTCATCAGAGATGCTCGATTTATTTCATACAAATCAGTGTGGATTAAATCAATCAGTAGAGCACTCAAGGCCTAAATTTGATACTTTGGAATCGGGTAGGGATAGCTATGTTTCATCATGCCACATTGGTTTCTCAAGTCAGTAAGTTACATTAAAAATTACTCAGAGTAAACCAAAAATCTTGTTTTAAATTTCCTTTGAATATTGATGATTTTGTCAGGATTCAAGGATAGTTCCAGAATTACCTAGAAAATAATGTCCCTAAGGTACCTAGTGCCTTAATTTGAACTTCTAAACTGAGAGCATTCAAGGCGAAGAGCAAATCTATTTCTACCTTTAACATGTTGCAATGGTAACACAAATATATTTAATGTGACTTTTGCCTCTACAGTTACCTCTACAACATGCAGTTTTCCATTAAGTCAATGAATAGCTGATTTTCCTATGCATTATGTAGAATGAGAATTTTGTCTGACAGGCTCCTTGAGAATTACAGCTATAATTTTTTTATGTATAATCACATACAAACCAGTGCATATAGACATCTACAACTGTAGAAGGTGTCCATATAACCACAACTCAGAAGTTTCTGTTTGAAAAGTGAAAATCCCCAATGCTCCAGGACTCTAAAAAATAAAATTTATCCACCAGGAGAACTGAAATGGAAACAAACTGTGCATAGTAACAAAACAGCATGCTTGTTCAGCAGTAATATTTTGCTGTGAATGACCCCCTTACCTGCATTTAGCATGTGTTGATTGCTCAGGTCACTGAAGCACAGGATGCTGAGTAGAGACATCAGTCAATAAAGTAATTTATAATGATCAACCTTCTGGGCAGACTGTGGGATGAACTAGTCATTACTATTTTCTTCTGGCTGAGGAAATCTGTTCCCCTATTGATAAATATTCTCCAAACAAATTCTCCAGCCTCTCTAACATTTTCTCCTTACAGAGAAGTGAGAGGATAAAGTCGAAACTGATTGCACTTGAATACAGCTTAAGAAGAAGAAGCATCTCTTTTTAACCTACAAGACTCTGATAGAGGTATTCATCAATAACATAATTGGTTTAATGATAACAGAAGCTGATGTCAGGGTGGCCTCAAGTAAAGGAAACAACTTCCTTTAAATGTGTCAGAAGCAATGCCCAAACTGATGGCCACCATTCCACTGAAGCAGAGAGTAAAATATGGGCATAACATCTCACACACTAACTGTAGCTAAATGTCCCCTGCAGACATGCCAAGGGTCAGGCTCTCCAGGAGTATCTCAATAAATCCTCTCCTGCTGGACTGGAAATTAATTGCTTCATTTCAGAGCCCTGTCAAAGCTCCCTCTGTGGGACGAGAAGCACCCTGACACAGGGGGCCAGGGCCTGGGCCAGGACTGGGACTGGAGGCCGAGGCTGGAGGCCAAGGCCAGGGCTGTCCATAGAACTCTCAGAAAATTGCTGTTTGCGTGGGAGGGAGATACACCAGGCACAAAATAGCCAGGGAGGGGAGTCTTGTGCCATGGTGTGGATGTGGGAGCTGTCTCCTAGTTGGTGGGAGAAGGGAGTGACAAGGAGTGGGGATGTGATGTTGGGTGAGCCCTATGAGTCAACTGGTTTTCTCTTGATCTATGTGGGGCCCTCCTTTAGAGGCCTGTTCTGTGGGGGGCTACCTTGTTGTTTGTGTGACCCACTGGGGTTGGGGGCCTTGGTTTGCTGTAGAGGAGCATTGGTGGTCCTGGCTGTGCCAGTGGACCCTCCACAAGGGAACAGCCAGTCTTAGAGGGGCCAAGATTGAGACCTTTGGGCAACTGGGGAGTTAAATCTCAGGGAAACTCTCCTGAGACACTGCAGCCAAGATGTTTTTGCCAGTGGTGGTGGTGGATGAGATGCCAGTCGCTAAGGCTGAATCCTTTTAAATACTAAGTGGTTGGGGGAGAAAAGAAGGGGAATAGGGTGGGGGAGTTTCTGGAGGTGGTGAATGCAGTGCTAGAGGACAAGACCTGTAGTGTAAGAGGAGTAGACTTGTGGTATAAGAGTTGTGCTTGACAGTACTATTTGCAAAATAGGGCCATATTGTGAATCCTTAGCTAAGGCTCTGTATTATATCCTGGATGCTTTTGAATAAAGGCAAGATAAGGAAGTAAAAAGTATTCAGCTCTGAAGGCTGGGGTTGTAAATGTGTATAGTTTCACTTTCCTCTTTTTACCAAAATATTAAATCTTATTGAATGACTCTCCTATGTTGCTGGTAAACCAGTCTAATTGAAGTAAGGGCAAAGGTGTTTCAAACTTTGAGTGCTTTATCTCTGTTCAGTGTGTAAATCCAAATGAAACAATATCAAGAAAGCCTTAGAGAGATGTGCAGCTGATGCATGTTTCAGGGATTCCTGTGTTGGGAATTAATTCAGCTAGGCTGCTGACAGATGGAGGGAGTCTCTGGCCTTTGCCTTACTTAATCTTGCCATCCCATTGACAGTGGCCAGAGAAGCCCTTGAACAAGCTGTCATTACTCATTGCTGCCAGACCTGTTGCAGGCAATTCCCATAGCACTTCATTAACTATCCATGACCTCCTTGTTTCAGAAGTCTTTAGTTTTCCAAAATTGTTTTTTATTCAAGCTGTCAGTCTGTTACAAAAATGTAGAAAAATGACGGGCAGTTCATGAAATGACAATGACTCTATGGCATAGGCTCACATTCAGAGATTAATTATGTCCCTATCTCTCGAGCACAATATGTCATACTGATCACAAAATACCTGAACTGAAGCCTATGCCATAGAGTTTTCCTGCAGTTCCCATGTTCACCATGAAGAATGCTTCTGAATTAATGGACTCATAACTGATGCCATTTGGACTGTTGTTGTGAAAAACTTTCTTTCTTTTCTTCCTCCCTAGGAGGGAATGTAGTGTCTAAGACTCAAATTTAGTTAATTAATTAATTTCTGTATTTTATTAGAATGTTTGTTTAACTGGAAAAAAAGAAACCTATATTAGACCAAAGTACCAAATTCTGCACTCTTTATCAAATGTCATACTGAAAAAATAAATATCTAGGGATGATTCTCAATAGAATTTAGGATAATTTCAGTGGGAAAATACAGTTTTGCCATGTTTTCTTCTATTTGGAGGTTTATGAACTGTTGAAGAAATCATTTAATACATATCAAGATGTAATACTGTTTTCCTTGCTCCCTGTCTTTATTAGATCCCTGTATTTATTAGATAAGTATATGTAAGATTTAAAATTAGTTAGCCTCTAAAATTTTTCTTCTGAGTTGCTGATGTTCTCCAATTTTTCAGAATGGTCTTATAAATTGATCTAAAAAAAATAAAAAAAAATCTGAGGTTTTTTGATGGCACTGTGAAAGAGGTGAGTGATTGCTGGATGTCTTCGAAATTGTGAAACTACCCTGAAAATTGCAAGGTGAAAAAATAACTTAGTATACTATTTCTTGGACCTTGGTGATAGTAAAAAGCACAATCTCTTCACTCTGTTGCCACTGAGGAGTACATATGGTACATTTCTTCAAGTACACTTGCAAATGGATAACTTTCTATAACTGTTTTTTCAGATGGACTGAGAATTAGCAGAAAGAAACATGATTCAATAAATAAAAAAAGACAAATTCCTTGCTTTGTTCTAATGAAAAAAAAGACCTAAAACCAACCAACCAACCAAAACCAACAACCAACTGAAATTTCAGACCTTCTCTCATCTCTTACCTTTGGCCAAATGGAAAGTCCGCTATCAGAAGACTCTCCTTCAGTTCAACTTCTTATAACAAGGGGTCCATAACTTAAAGATAAATTGTAACTGTTAGGTTTTTATTTGACAAGTGACAACAGAGCTCTTACTGCATTGTGGTGTTATTTTCAGGATGTCAAAATATTTGTATGGGTTTGGTATTTTTTCATTAACAAGTGCTATTATGTACAGCCATTCACTGAATTCAAATAGCACATAGTCTAGGAGGTTTTTGAGAGCCAAATGAGAAAGGACCTTATTCTTAAAAACATTTAATTTCCCTGCTGGATTTCCATACAGTGGTCAAGAACTCAAATTATAATGAAATAATGTAAACTTACATATAAATATAAATTACTATGCAAATTATTACCAAATGATGAAATACTGAGAATTCTGCCATCAAAATTACAAGTGGGACATGACTACATAGGAGCTGTTGCTTTTATCCATATTACTTATCTTATCGGACTGCCTGGTGTTTTAATTTTCTTCTGGCCTGAATTCTTGCCCATACTTTTGGCTTGTAATAGAATACTTCTTTCCTTTTCCAGCTAAATTGTGGTGTATTGTGATAACACTGCACCTCATTATTTTCCTGTCAGGGATATATTTGGCAGTCAACAAGAGAGAATCCTGAATTGCATTCATAGAAATGTTTATGGAAGATGGACAAAGTCTTTCTTTACAAGTCAGTAGGAAAAATGAACATGTATAAGGAAGAACAGTTATTATTTAGAAACACTTCCTCAATTAATCTGATTCTTTGTTTTTTGAAATACCCTTCAACTTGCTATCTGTGCTTCTAGAACATTCTTTTCTGTTGTAAAACCATCAAATAATAGCCTACATTTTCCACAACTAATGGAGTCATTTTGATAGAGTATAAACTCAAAGTTGGTGAAGACCCAGTATTTAAATTCTAATCTATATCAGAGTACAATATAATTCATGAGCTACATGGATTAAGGAATCTCAAGTAGATGCTGCTTTTTAATTAGTATTGATATGGTTAGCTTTTAACATTTGCCAGTCTGCATTGCAAAATTTCCCTTTATCAGAGAGGATTGTAAATTTGACAAATTAACGTTGATTCTGAGGCAAAACTGCACTATTATGTCACTGGTAACAGCATTAGTGACATGTACAGCCACATTACTCTATATGCACAAACCTTATCTGAGTTGTGCATGGAATGCAAATATGGAAATGTGTTGATACTGAAACTGTGACACTAATTGCTATTAATTAACATTAAGCTACTTTTCTAAGTGAGGTGAAGAATTATTTAGCACATGACAATTTTACATTCAGACTGAATACCTTTCAAGCTAATACTTCAGTTTAAGTACATATAGAGGGGGATATGCAGAAAGAGTAGATGAAGTCCTCTGATTTTTTGGGTTTTTTGTTTGGTTGGTTGGTTCGGGTTTTTGGTTTTATGTTATGCAAGAGGATCAGTCAAGGTAGTCATGATGATCTCCTCTGCCTCCCTCTTAATAATTTTTCAAGAAAAAATACTCTCATGTCTTCATAGGTCAGATCCTGTCATTTTTTAAATTTTTTCTTAATGTCATATTGTTTTTGTCTCAGCCCTGTGTCATTCAGGATTTTTTTTTAAGGCATCATTGAATCATATAACTTTTTCACAGATATTTTAATACTGTTCTGCTGCTTTTCTACCTGAAGAAGGAAAGAACATGGATTATCAACAAGTGAAGTACGCCTTTCAAAATTAGGAAGCTTGAGTGGGGGTTTCAAACTGACAGGTAGCTCAGGGTATTTGTCAAATGTTGATTATTTTTTTTAATCATGTCTGGCTCAGGAGAATAAACATAAATGTCTACACTGTGAATTGCTTCTGTTCTGTTTAACATTAGCAGACATCAAGTATTTACCAGGAAAAATAGAAATATATATACCAAGCTGATTTTTCTTAAATCAGGAGTTTTTCTTCTCTAGACAATAGTATGAAATAATTATTTACATCTTTGTAGGGCATGCATCATTGAAGTAGCTGGTTTATACAGGATTTCAAAAAGAAAAGTGTGGGGCTTTCTGCTGTTAAACTAGATGTGTTACTTGAATGTTGTGGTAAATTCAAGGTGCTTGTTGAGAAGCAGGTAGAAAAATATATTTGTAATTATGCAGAAAGAATACAGAATGATGTCCTATCTTTAGGATGGAGAAAAGCATCAATTGTGCCAAATGACCTCTGTAGATTTAGTAGACTTTCCTTGAAGCAATTCTTCCTCTCAGGTGCATTTATACTACCAGAAAAGACAACACATGGAGGAAAACTTGTAAGATGCCTTCAGGTGCAGCAGCCTGTACATAAATTTGAGGTTGTGTGTTTCATATCTAATGTTTTTTACTGTTGTGGACACTTGCACCCTCAGAAGTAATTAAGAGCAAACAAAAGAGCTGTACATAAAGAAACATAAGCTTGAAATTAACTGTATGGTTTTGTATTGTAACAAGTGTAATTTGTATGGCCGAGCATTTGTGTATCTTAGGAATGCAACATGTATGCTACACCAACTGTTACAAGGGAAAAGGTTTCTTTTCAGGTTGCCTTGCCAGCTTTTGACAAAATGATTCACAAATTTTAAATGAGTAAAGTTGTCCCTTTGTTTATGATCCATAGGTTTTATTTTCTTAGAGAAAAAGTATAGATTAGAGAGTATAAATTAACAGTGTTCTAGTAACAAGGAGCTCCGTAGTAATTTCTTGTTTACACTTCTGCCTTAACTAGTGTAGAAACATGATCAATTACAAGATATTGTTTCAGTTTCTCTCAAACAGTCTGTCCCTTGGAGCTTGACACAGATCTGACAAAGGAAGATATAGAGAAGAGAGAACATAGGAAATCCTCAGATGGCTTCTTTCATTTACAAAATGAAACTATATTGTTATGAACCAACCCTCTGGAGTTTCTGATAACATCTTAGCTGTGATACAGGCCTTGCTGTTTCATCCTTTCCTGTGGAACCATAAACAAGAATGCCGAAGATGCTCAGCCTAGCAGCGTTATGAATAACAACTGAATATTTCTGAACGGTGACAAAGTGGTAATCAAAAGGAAGATACTGTGAAGGATACCTCTAGTACTTTGTAGCAGAGCTCAATCATAACATGCCCCTGTCTTGGAAAAAATTCTCAGATAATTGTAGGAAATTTATGATACAGACAAAAATAAAAATGCTTGAAACACACTATCTGTCAGATTTTGGGAGAGTATTTCTTTCTAATGTGGCAACAAGTAAATGTTTATCGGGTAATCCAATGTTTATATATATGAATTTAGGCAACTGTTGAGTATTTCTGTTGCAACAGAATGTTCTTACATTGGCCTCATCTGGTCTTTAGTTTCTGTAATCTTGCAAATGTTGAGAAAAGGGTTTGGAAAAGCACTTTGAGCTCAAATTATTGATGTACTGCACATCTTTGCCCCACCTTTGCAAGTATCTAGATGGTACCATGTTTGTTAAGATGATTTCAAAGAAACAGTGAGACTATTTAGTTTTGAATCCTTTGGGAAAGAAGATACTGGATAATCAAGATATTTTGATACTTATCACTTGAGCCTTGTCTTGCAAATCTAAACTTTTGTTTTCTGGAATGTCGGTGTTTTGTGATGTGCAGTTACTAGGAAGTCATTAGAAACTCATTGAAAAATTATTTTTCTTGCAGACTGGATGTCAGAGATGGCCCTTCTATGTTTGAAATAAAGTGCAGAACAATTAAGCTCATATTTGCCTTTGCTCAATGGAACTGTTCAATTGACATAAATGTTTCCATGCAGAGAACTTAAATGTGCATTATTAAATAATATTACATTTCCTTTTTCAGTGAAAGTCCTTCAGAATTGGAAACAGATATCATTGGTATCCTGAACTGCCTGCATTTAATCTGTCTTTAATTATTTGCTTTAGATCTTGTTTTTCCCCCCTCTATATATGCTTTACACTTTAGTTAGGCTAAGATTTCAGTGATGTAGCAGAAGTTCAGAATTTTTTGTTTGATTTTCTTTTCCACATAAAAATTCCCTTCCCCCACTTCCCAATTGAGACTGAAACAGTACCAAAATGGAGCAATAAAATTGAATGTTGAGGACAAGATGTTAAATATCTTCTATCTTTTTCAAAAGATTAGAAAGAAAAAAAAAAAAAAGCAAAATTTTAGGAATTGAAGTAATAATGAAGGAATTTGAGGAAACTGTTAGAAATCATATGCTTTTTATTCTAAGTAGTTAATGACAAATTAGCCATAGTTGTAATATGTTTGTACAATTGAACTTTCTCTTCAGACGTTATATAAACATTGCAAAAAGCTAAGTATATTGAAGATGTCATCATTAATGCATGAATTTTGATATTTAGTGCTGTAAATCTTTATTGATTCATATGATGGATTAAATTCCATAGAAACTATACATCCAAGAATATTTTGTTCTTTCTTTGTTTATAATTGTCCTTTTAGAAATGTCTAACAAATAGAAGAGGACTGCAATCATCTTAATCTTGCAGGGCCTTGAGCTAATTCATGAACAGCACCTATTTCCTGGAAGAAAAAGAAGTGTGGCTATGAGTGCTAAAAGACTACTAAACAATTTTAAAGAAGTAGTGATGAGTTTCTACTGTCATAAATCAGAGCAGTTTACTTTTATAAAAGACAAAAATTTAGGCTTTCTTTTGAACATCTAAACACTAGATTTTTTTCTTCCTAGCTAGTTGTAAACAATAGAACCAGTGCTTAAATTCATTCTGCGGTATTATTTTGAATATTATTTTTGAATTCTCCATCAACTGTTCTGTTAAGGACACTGCTTAGTGTCCTTATATGTCCTTATGTCCACAATAGTCGAACCAAGCTGATCTACTAAGAAAGCAGGATGTAACTTCAGGAATGTAAAGACAGAAGTCTCTATCAAGACAAGTGAAATTTGTGACTGAAATATCTGTGACATTTTGAGAGAAATATAAGTGAACTAACTGAGATTTCAGCACCTCATTCTTCGCTTAAAAACAGCAGTGTCACTGATTCCTAGGCCTTACCTGAAATTCATTTGTTTATCTGGAACACAGGCACGCTACTGGATTGAGAAAATGCTTCTAGACAAATACAGTATCCAAACGTATATTTAACATTTTTAACATATATATATAAATATCCATCTGGTTATTTGATTATTTAGATCTATGCATTAGCTGGGAAAAAAATCCACCAGCCAAACAATAAACACGCACCATAATTCCTGCATCCACTCCCCCAACACCCTTTCTGAAGGTGTTCACAGCGCATCTGTAGCTTGCACTTGTCACCATTCATGCAATGTAATTAACAATCATCTTGATGAACAAAAAAGCCTTGCTTTCTCCTTATTTTTAGGGTCCACTGCATGCTTCATAGAATAAAAATTTTGAAGGCTAAAATTGAAAGAAAATGTATTTTTAAAATTGGATGATCATTAAAGTATTACTTTTTTTTATTTATTAATACAAAGACAGATCTTCTTACTGTTTAGAATTATGCATTATTTCTTTTTCTAAAGTAAATTTGTGTGCTGGTTTTAAGTTGCAGGAATTGAGGTGATGGACAGGGATGAGAAATTGCAAGTTTGGGTTTGTTTTTTTTTTTTTTACTTTGCGAAGGTAGTATGCATTTTATTTCTTTTGTTGAGGATAGCAAGAGTAATGACAATTTATTGTGTCCGTACAGACAGTTCACCCCGTCAAAGAGAATGTTGAGACTTCCATTTTTATTCGTCCTTGTCCTCTGCTGCTTATTGTAAGAATGCTTAGGAAGTTAAAGTATGTGTTTGTCAACTAGAACGTCTTTCTGTCGTGACCTGGATATTCATTTTACATCTTACTTTAGAAGTATGGAATAATGATGAACTTGGGTGCTAGCTGATCTGATCTGATCTGGCTGTGAACCAGCAACCTTGAGTTGAGATGCTCTTTTATCTTGTCAAACACCCAGGTTCATGAGAGATTCATGAGACATTCTTAAATAAAACCAAGATTTTAACTTTTCTTCCTAGTTCACCAACAAGGTATGTTGGTGTTTTGAACTTAATTTATGTAATAAACAAACAATGAAGTGTATTTCTGTCAGCGCTTCCATCTTGGAAAGAACAATAAAAACAAATAAATAATGTGGTGCAGTGATTAATGATATGGCTTCATGCCCCAATGATTCTTCCATCATTATTCTGGATAAGATGCTGCATTAAGTGCATATGCCTTCATCCGTACAGCTTGCTAAAAACCTAGAGGTTAACCTTTAGCTTTGTATTTTTCACTAATGCACTTTTAATACAGAATGTGTAACTTGTGGTTTATTCTGTTGAATTACTCACAGTGTTAATGTATAAGAGCCAAATTTATTTAAAAATATGAAAGGAAGAATAAAACGATGGTAAAAGAAAACAATTGTACAATTAAATGCTTCAGTCTACTTTTTCAGGTGCTGCTATCTCACTTCAAAGTAATTTTAATTTCGTTTTACATCAGTTGTCCAAAGAAGTTCTGTAACTGAGTGATACAATATGAGTTGAAACATGGGAGGTTATGGAGCCATGATCACTGGACATATTCAAAGCTGCCTGGACCTGACCCAGGGCAACCAGCTACAGGTGGTCCTGTCTGAGCAGTTGTACCAGAGGTTCTCCAGAGGTCTCTTCTAACCTCAATCATCCAGGGGTTTCCCCATCCCATTTTGCTGTTTGGCAGGGAAGAAGGAAAGAATGGGGAGAAAACAGGTTTTAGTTTTCTCTCTTGTTTCTCAGCATTCTACTTATTTTTAGGTGTCAGTAAATAAAATTAATTTTCCTTAAGTTAACTTTTTTTTTTGCCTGTGATGGTAGTCAGTAAGTGATCTTCCTGTCTTTATTGTGAACCACAATAAAGTGATTTTTGGTTTTATTTATTCCCCTTCTCTTTTGAGGTGGAAGGCTAAGTGAGGAGGTGGGTTGGGTCTGGTGGTCTGCCAAAGTCAACCCACCACAGACATAAATAGGAATAAAAGCTTTTAATGTGATTATAGCTCCTTACATTTATAATTCTTAAAAATCAATTAGAGTGTATATTAACAGGATTCACATACCAGTTACCACAGAATGTGTCTAGAGAATGATTGTGACTTTTTTTTTTTTTTTTTTACATTTACAATAGAGGATTCTTCGTTTAAGTTACCCTGTTTAAGAAAGCTCATTTTCCGTATTATTTTAGTCTTTAGCTACTTTGAAAATCAAATGAGACATCTTTCCTACAAGAATGGTTGAATGGTTTGAGTGAGAATGGACCTGTAAAGAGCACCCAGTTCCAATCCCCTGCCGTAGGCAGGGACACCTTGTACTAGGCCAGGTTGCTCAAAGCCCCATCCAACCTGGCCATAAACACTTCCAGGGATTGGGCATTCACAGATTCTCTGGGCAACCTGTTCTCGTGTATCACCACCCTTACCTTAAAAGATTTTCTTCCTTGTGTCCAATATAAACAGATTAGAACTGCTGCCCTTTGTACTGTCACTACACACCTTGATAAAAAGTATCTGTGTAAAAGGTATCTGTGTCTTTATCTTAAGGTTCCCTTACACATACCAAAATAAAGGTCTCTCTGAGGCCTTCTCTTCTCCAAACAGAACACAGTTACAACTCTCTCAGTTTCTCTTCATAGAATTGTTCTAACCAACAACCAAAGACCTTGGTTTGTTCCATATGAATTGTTCTGCAGTTCCTTCTCTATCTTTTTTCTCCCCAAAAATGCATAAACATTTTATTTGCTAATGTAATTTAGTTACACAATCAAAATGTGGGGAGCATGTGTCCTTGTCCTTCTTTGCAATGTTATTGTAATTATTGCATTATTTTGTTATTACCTCATGTTTCCTCTAGCTTTTATTACAAAACCAAGAGCAATTTTAATTATAACAATAATAGCTATTTAACTATCTAGGTAAATTTTAGGAAATGAGCAACCTACAATTCCATAACAAAGACATTATCTATTTCAGCTACTGTTCCAAAAATTTGGACTTAAGGTGAAGCATAGTCTTTCCTTGAAAAGTGAACATGTGACTTCCTCACAGCAAAAAGATGATTTCATGTACTGCTAATCAGGTTATCAAACTCTTCCAGGATACCCTGAAGTATCCTTATTTCCAACATACTGCATATGCCATTTGTCAGAAGAAAATGGGGTTTGGGTATGGTAGGGTTTTTTGGTATAATCTTCTCTCTTAAAATAAAGAGAAAGTTTTTGAAATTATATTTCTGTTTATATAATATTGATCAGTATTTTTTATATTTAAATTAATAGAACAAACATATTATCCAAATGTAGAGCTATTATTATAATTCCTACTTTTGCACACACTCAGAGTTTTATAAGACACTTTGTAAAATCATTATAACAGTGAATACAGATTTAATCCTCCAATATAAATCTATTATTGAAGTATGTCCTGTCAGTAGAGTTTCAGAGCTTTCATTAATCAACATTACTGTATGTAAGATGCTCCAGAGGAACTTAATCTTTATAAGAAAGTGAAGACTTTTTGTATTGTATTACTAATGTTATTGTTTTCTTTTTCTCTATAGTATAACAAAAACTTTTTCTCCTCCCACCTTCCCCATCTATTTCATGTTAGTGAATTCTACCACATCTTGTTAAAATTTTGCAAATATATTTTGTGCATTCTGGTTCCCTTTTTTTTCCTGCTTGGAAATAAGGAACACTATTCAGTATTTCCAGGGCAGAAAATTATTCAGGCTTTTTTTTATCTAAAAGAAAAGGAGGTTGTTGCTAATACTGGTAGTCTCAGAAAAAGATCTAGGAGTAAACTTTTACAAGGGTAAAGTCAATTTCTAAAATTCAATTTCTTCTCACTACCTGGTGACCCGTCAATTTGAGTAAGCCCAACAAAATGTAGAATGCAAACCAGGGTGTTTCAAAGTGATATTCCAAAAGTTAACATTCAAGTTCAATTTTAATTGTTTAAAGAAGCAGTCTTCTATCAGAAGTCATCATATTCCAGGAACTATCAATAAAAATTAGACCACTTAGTTTCTAATACAGGAGTCTGTATATATGTATCCATCCAAGTGAACTTCATTAAGGAGTGTCACTTAGAGGGAATATCACCTCATTTGCTATACAAGATTGACCTTTTTGACAAGAATTTGTTAAAATGAATTTGGTACAGTTTTGCAGTGCCAAGTGATTAGACAATCAATACAACTTGACCTGTGACATAATTACTGTGTGTTTCACATTGCTGTGAGGATGAGAATATAGTCTGAAATGTGTTAAATCCTGCTTGGTTCTTTTTGACACACTTGGAAGGTCACAATATAGCGTGCAGTGCCCCTGGAGTTCACCTGAACTACCCGCGTTAATAAAGATTGGGACAACTTGCAGCAAATGCTGTGGCCGTAGAAACAGTAAAACCAATTGACTTTCTTGACTTTCTGAGGGGAGTGAATAGATATATCACAATTGATAAACTTGGTCAATAGTTGGTTTGGAGAAATCTTACTTATCTGTAGTAACCTTGTAGTATCAACCTTATATGCACGTTGATCTGATGATGGACGCTATGGAAATGTTGCCAGGTTGTGAATGATGTTGATTAAGAAGGATGTATCAAGCAAACATAAATGTAAAAGTTCATACACACAGACTCGCATATGAACATTTACATATGCAAGATGAACATGCAAGTTCAACAGGTTTTATCTATAGTAGAGTAAATTAGGATTTTAGAATAAGGGACTATCCTTTATAATGCACTGTGGACAACTCTGTGTTCATAAATTGGAAATAAGTTTCTTCTAGGAAATTTTAATAACTTGTAAGGGTTTTTTTTAGCTTTTTGAAGAAAGTATGGTTATATATACACATATTTAACTAATTTTATGCCACTGAGTGTTATGGAAAAGTTGACATTGAAACCTGATAATTTCTTAGTTTCATACACAGAACATACGGAGCTTATTCTATTGTAATTTAGATATTATTTGGGTCAATAGATAGAAGGCTGTTATAGAAAGTAATACACTGGAAATATGTTCAGGAAACCTTCCACATTCATCACTTATAGTAGTCTTTCAGTATTTTTAGAATTTAATAAGTTAGTCATGATAATAAGCTAATTTGTGTAATCTTCCCTTTTTGTTGTTTGCTTTATTTTATAAGTGCATACAAAAAGTCTACAGTATTTCTATTAGTATTGCAATTCACTCTTCAAGTATTCCTTTAAATCTCTCATGTTTTAAAAATGTAATAATCTAGAAACTAGATTGTAGGCAACATAGTGTTCTTAATATCCGCCCATATGACTTCAAAAAATAATTTTAGTTCTATCTAATCGTGTTCTTAGTTAATAGACATTTTTGACCTGTATTTAGTGTTATTTTCCCCATGCTTAATTTTTAGTTCATTTTAACAATTTCATGTTACAATTCTATTAAACTAGTAAAAAAATTTAGTCCTTATAGTTCACCAAAGACTCTTGAGAAAAGGAACAGTAGTCATAGAAGGCTTTGGAAAACAACTCCGTTTGTTTTTCTCTTTTTATGCTTGGGGTATTTTAGTAGCCTTGAACCACTAGGCTCAAGTTAGGTAGCTCTGTTACTCAGTGGCACTTCTCAGATAATAATAACCCAGAGATTAGAAAGGACTAGAAAAGTCAAAGAAATCAGTTATACTTAAGCCTCTTGTTTGTTAAGGTTATGAGGAAAGAAGGCTCCAAGTAAGAGTTATAAGGTGCTCCTTCTGGAAAGTTACACTATGGGTGATCCTTAGTGATCCTGCAAAAAGGATAGCCACAGAAACTCTTACCCTTGACAGAAATATGAGAAATCACTTTGGGAAGCTTGTGTTGGATGATAAAAATAGTGAAAACAAAATTTTTTTCTCTCTGACTTAATAAGATTTTTATGAATTGGGTGTATTCTACATTTTTTATCATTTTGGGGCTTAATTTTTTATTTTTTTGTTGAAAAGAGGAGGAAAAGCAGCATATTGTTTCACAACTCAGTGCTAGTTAGCACTGATATTCTGGCAGGACATCCTGAGGTGAATTCCTGACATTTTCTAGTGCTTCTTGAAACAGAAGGCTGCTCTCTTTGAAGGAGCAGATTTTCACCTGAAGTACATCTTCATCAAAAAGCTGGGAAATAGCTTTTTCAGCTCTTTCTCAGCTCGTTTTAATGGGCTCTGGACACCAACCGAGGAATTATTTTTACAAAAGTCATCCAAAATATTGACAAGCTGATCAAGATAGATGTTATTTGTGGTGGTCACATGATGCAATTAATAAATCCTGGTGTTTAAGTTTGAATCTTAAGAAAGGAGAGCAAGTCCTCAAAAATTAATATAGAGTTTGTTTCTGTGTTTTAGCAGTTCTAGAAGTTAGAATTTCTTCCTGTGCTATTTAAGTAGAACTTTATATTTTTAGTTCAAATGAGTACTGTTACTAACATGGGTATATTATTTTGAAGCTATTTTTCCCACAGTGCTGTGCTGTGTATTAGTAGCTAGAAAGGTGTTGATGACACACAAGTGTTTTGGCTTCTGCTGAGCAGTGCTGGCACTGTATCAGCGCTGTCTCTCCACCGACAGTCTGGGGTGGACAAGATCTTAGGTGGGGACATAAGTAGACCACATGACCCAAACTGACCAGAGGGGATATTCCATACCATGTGACATCAGCTCAGACGCAAAAGTTAAGGAAAACGAGGAGGTAGTGGGGGCATTCGTTATATACAATATTTGCCTTTCAGAGCAACCTTTATGCATGCTGAAGCTGTGCTTCCCGGGAAGTGGACGGACATTGTTTGCTCCTGGGAAATAGGGAATTTTTTTTTTCTTTTCTTGCATACATGCGACCATTGCTTTTGTTTAGTAAACTGCCTTTATCTTGATACGCAAGGGGGTTTTTCCACCTTATTTTCTCCCAACCCCTCATCCTACATCCTGCTGAGGAGGTGTGATAGAGTGGCTTGGTGTGCACTTTATGTTCGGCCAAGGTCAGCCTACCAGCATTATTATTTAGTTTACCTGTCCTCAGAGGAAAATTTGAGGAATTCTTCTAAAGGTTACAGATTTTTTTTTTCCCATCCAAGATCTTTGGTGTTACTTTGATGAAGGCAAAAAATTACTCTGGAAATTGACCTGGCTGCAGGAGTCTTCCAGATTAAAAAGGTTGTACTACTAAGCACACACTAGTAAGCATTCATAAAAAATGTTTTGGAAAAAAAGTTTTTTGGGTTTCATCTCTTTTGTGTGTGAAACATGTGAATGTCATTATTTAAAGAATAAAAAAAAAGGTAGTTATTAAAGCTCTTTTAAGGCAGATTTTTGCATGGTTCTGGAAGCTCACTTGTGGAAGGAAGAAGGCTGTGTAGTAGAAGAAGGCTCTTTGTCATTCTGTAAAGGTAGAAAAGTTATAAAGTGACTGGGTACTAATGTGGATGAATTTCAGGAATCTTTCTCCTTTAACAGTTTCCAGAGTGGGCATTAGCCTACTTTGAAACATACTTACCTTGTGGCAGTTGCTGGATCAAGAGTATAGATTGGAGTCCAACATAGCTGATACCAAAAGCTGAATATCAAGACCAAGTGGGTTTGTTGCCAAATCATTAAATAACAGTTCTAAGCATATTGACGGAGGTAGTTAGTTGTGTGTCTGGGTCATTGCTGAAATGGTAGGAGTACCTTCTTGTTTAGAATTAACCAGAGACTTGAAATTATTCCCCGAACATAGGATTCTCTGTGTCTTTTCACTAATAATTCTTTCTAAAAAGCATAGGTACTTCAACTTTCTGAACCACCTGTCAGCTAGATTAATAGCATCTTGGCAGCTGATTACAACCACTGGTATGTAGTAGCTACCAGATGAGCATTAATTTAGTTTAATATTAAGCATGCAAAGCAAGTAGAAAAAATATAATCATTTATTATTATAACAGTTCTAAGTTATAACCAGCTGCATGATTTATGCTTCAATTAAACTATGCAGCTTGTACAAAGTCTTCTTCCTGTATTAATCATGCAAACTGGCTCATTATTTATGACTAAGAAAAGCAGATGAGCCAAGGTTTTCAGTGATGATTGGGAAAGGTTTCATATTTGCAACACCCCTCATATTAAGCATGGCAGGGAAGATGAAACATTTAATATGAAGGAAAAATTTGATAGTGTAGAATATTCCAGTTTGAATTGAAATACTATCAATCTGCTGTTACTCTGTAAAATGAAGTTAAATGATACTATCATTTACACTACTCAAAGCCCTTAGACTGCTGAAAGTCAATGGCTATCAGTGAAAGTATTTTGATTTTCAGGACTTTTTTCAAATTTGATTGTGGTTGGTAAATTATTCACTAGGAAAGACTAGTGATTATCAGTGGGCATGACAGCCAAGAGAAATAGTAGCTACTTATGGCTTTACTTTCTGAGTCCATTTTACACCTCTTAGGTGTACTTGATTGAGCGCTGGTCTCAAGGAATAGAAACAGTTCAAGACGGAAAATGTTTCTTCCACTTTACATAAGTTTTGTAAATTTCCAAACATTTTGCAAACTGTTCGGGTGATAAAACTTTTCATGTTTTTCAGGGAGAAAAGGTAAAGTGTTGGATTACTGGGACTTTGTTCGCCCAAAATTATTACCTTATTAGAACCTGTCCTGTTCTAATTTTGACTTGAGGCAGGACCAGCTCTGTCAGTTGTGTGGATACCCTGGGTACTTTGTGAGCGGCTGTTTGCTGAATTATTTCTCCTCCTTTGTTCCTCTTGGATTTATCTTAGCCATAACAAAACTTCCACTGAAACCAGCATGTTGTGCCAAAACCAAGCAAACAAACAAAAAAACTCCACCACCAAAACCAACCAATCAACCAACCAAAACACAAAAGAAAAACCCCCACAAGCAAACCAACCAACCAACCAACCAACCAAAAAACCAACCAAAAAACAACCTACAAGGAAAGAAAGAAAGCAAGAAGGCAAGAAAGCAAGAAAGCAAGAAAGCAAGAAAGCAAGAAAGAAAGAAAGAAAGAAAGAAAGAAAGAAAGAAAGAAAGAAAACAAAATAAAAAAACACACACAAAAACACAACCAAACTTGAGAATCACAACAGATTACTTAATATGTAATAGATGGAGTAAATCCATCCAACTTACCTATTTTTTATAAAACTAAATAATTAAAAGTTTTCAAGGTAAAGTATAAGAATGAAGAACACAAATAAGCATAGCCTTTTTTTTCTACCTCTCCTAACATGTTTGGATTTTTTCTCTTCTCTTCCTAGTCCTCTATTTTTATTTCTTTACCCACTTTCAACTTTCATTTTCCTCAGTCCCACTCTTCTGTCTGGGGTGTCTTAAGCCCAGTCCTGTGATTTCTGTGGTGAAGACAATAAACAATGAAAATGACTAAAAAGAATCAATTTTATATGTTATCAATCTGTAATAATATATTATTAAATAAATGTGCCACATACTCAGATTTATAATGCCACAAAATGCCTAATTTACTGGTCCAAGGTTTTGTTACATTAATACAGTTGAGTGCATAAACTCTATAACTGAAAGTTCTGAAGCTTTTTTTTTTTTAGTTAAAAGGGAATTGATTTTTTCCCCCCATTAAAACTAACTGAATAAATGTAATCAGGGAAGAAAAAAGCCTTTAGTATAAAGACAGTCATATTTTCTTTGTTTTTCCAAAAGCTTTATCAATAAGTATTATATTTCATAGCAAATATTATAGGAACTTATATTAAAAGTAAATTTTAGTTTAACTTGTTTTTATTACAACAGATCTTTCTAGGGGAGTTAAGAAAAAGAGTAGCATTGAAACATTAGATTATTAAGAATATTAAGCAATTGAAAGTTTTCACTGTAGAATTTCACTGTTTAAGTCTGGGTACATTTCTGTTTTACCCCACACCAAATTTATTTAGAAAACTAACAGCAAAACTTATGGGTCACCTACCCTCAGGGCATAAGAAATAAACATTCATTGCATCAGGTTTTCCTATTGCTGAGGAAACAAACACTAAAACAAGGAATGCCAACTGACACCTTATAAAGGTGTCTAGAAAGCAAATAAAGAACCGAAGGAAATGGTATTTTGTATTTGAACATATAGTTATGGAAATAAAATGTCTTATACTCAGAAGAAAATTTGACATCACCTAAGGTTATATGCCTGTGATTGTTTCAGTGACTCCTCAAACCTGTTGTGAAATGCTTGAACGGTGTAAAATCTAAAGAACTGTATATCTGTAGAAGAAGTAGCAAAACCGTTTTAGATAAATTTTTTAGGGAATTGCATGAGGATAATGACTGTGAACATGTGTAGAAATAACTAGCTGTTTTAAAAAATTAAAGTAGACCATATTTCTGTGTTTAATGCCTATATATCCAGTGACAACTTTTAAATATTTTGTGTGTGTGTCTGTGTATACGTCTCTTATAAAATAATGCATTGTCTCAAAATATAGGTACAAATACATTAAACAAATACTTGCATAAATTAATTGCAAGTTCATAATATATTGGAACCTGGCGTGTTTTAGGATAGCATATATGCCGAATAGGATTCTTGCAACATTAACTTTGAAGAATAGAATGTACATGATCTTGGTTTCTTTTTGTTTGTCCTTTCGTTTGAAGCAGATAGGAGAAAACTTGTGAAAAAGCACAATTCATTTATGAAATAGAAATCCTTAAGAATATCTATTTTAATGTAGTGTTAAATCTTGTTTTTTTCCTGTATAAAAATATGTTTTATTCCTTAAATTGAACCATGAACAGAAATAAGTGACTTGTAATACTCTTAGATGATAAAAGTATTAAATCACAATCTAAATTAAAACAACAACAAAAAAAACCTAGCAAAAAACCTGACCAAACAACAACAAAAAAACCCCAAACAACCCAAAACCTAAAAACCAAGCAAACATGAATTTTCTTTTGTCTTTCTTATTTTTATAACTTTTTTTTTCATAGCGTTCTTCTTTCTTGTTTGTTCCTGTTCATGTTTCTAATGAATTAATTAAATAGTCATTATTTGAATAATGAAGTCAGTTAAATGTTTTTGGAGTTAGCAATGAGTTTTTACAAGCACTTTTTTTTTTTTTTTTTAAATTCTGAAATCTATGGAAAAGATCAAAGAGCTAGAGGAAACAGCACACTGGTTCTTTCTGATACATTTTCTTAGCACAGTATGTACTTTCTGTTATCTTGTGATCAAAGACCACACAGTGAATGCCACAGTTATATGGCTGCCCCATGAAGAGAGAAATAAAAAAAGAGTGCTTCTAAATTCTGATTGTCATGGTAGCTTTGGGTTACTGAAATTTGTGGTATTTGGACAAATTAAAATTTGCCTAAGTATGTCCTGAATTGTGACAGAATCTTTTGGGGAAAGAAGACTTGTAAAGGAAGAATCTGTGACTCTGTTAAACTAAGCAACTGCAGGAACATCATAGTATCTATTGAAAACGTGTCAAATAAATTATGTAAGTTGCATTCCATGTTCAATTGTTTTTCCTGTTTCAAATCATAAAGGAAAAGGATGAAATGTGAAAACAGTAAATTTAGATGATTCTTTAAGAAACACTGGTAGAGTCTTTTGTCTACTGCAGACATGGAAGCTCTTAGCTAGTTATAGATTGCTAAATGACAGCACCTTTTCCCAAGGTTAAGGACTATAATAAGAATATATCCCCAAAATATATCAATTCAGTCTTCCTGTCTCTGTTTGGAATACCTGATATGTTTTTGGCAAGACAATCTATTTTGAACAAAATAACAAGTCATTTGTAGTTAGAAATAAGATCAATAAGGGAACTACCATTATTTCTTTCCAATTTTAGGTAGTTCATGCACATTACCTGTTATTTAACACAAGTTTTGAGTGTATTATCTAGATACAAAAGTCTGCATTTGCATGAATATCTGTTACGTATTTTTATGATGTAGTTGATGCTTACTTTAATTCTAAATATTAAAATATTTAGTATAAGTATTTTCAGTAGTTTTAGGTCTACAAAGTTAAGCTGTTGGCCAGATCACTATGTGCTATTCAAATTCCCTTCCAAATTGTTGAAGTGTGTAATTAACGGGTGTGTGTAACTAATGAAGAAGCAGTAAGACACCTAACATTTCTATTGAGTGAAATGTTCTATTATATCCTGTAGAAACTGGGTAGAAGGCTTCATAGGCATTGAAAAATTGGGTGATTAAGAAAAATCTCTGGGGAGTGTTTGACAGTTTTAGTGCCCCTGGAAAATTTGTCTTGGCATCCCAGGATGCTTCTTCCATGACAGTGTTTGAAAGTCCTGTAGAACACCTTCATTGCCTACTTTCAGTACCAGTTAACATTTGAAACTAAGGCCTTGGGAAGTCCATTCATGTCATCTCTGTGATTGGTGAGATGTTCCAAGATCACTTTGTCATCTTTGTGAAACTTCACTGGACTCATTCCAGTTTGTCCATGTCCTTGTTGTATTAGGGAGAAACTGGAGGTCCCTTCTACCTCAAACCATCTTTTGCTTCTGTGAACTGGACACAGTACTCCAGGTGCAGCCTCACCAATGCTGAGTAGAGGTGAAGATCAACTTCCTCAACCTAGGGACAACATTCCTCCTAATTCAGCACAGGATGCCATTGACCTCCTTTGCCAAAAGGACATATCACTGGCTCCTGTTTAACTCGGATGTCTAGAAGGACCCTCAGGTCCTCCTCTTTGACAAGGTTTTCTCCTGTTGGATGTCCCCCAGTTTACGCAGGTGATTGTAAAGACTGAGAAGAGGAAGGAATTCATTACCTCACAGCCTGCAACACCAAGTGCCCCGCTCCACTCAGCAGTGGGCTCACATTTTCCCTAGACTTTTGCCCCTTGTTGAAAACAGAGATGTTTTTAACTTCCCTGGACAGATTTAATTTTATTTTAGCTTTCATTTTTGTTTACAGTTTTGTGTATTTGTCTAGGTAGCCTATTGCTTCAACTGAAACTTTAGATAGTTTAAAATGAGAATGTAACAGGTAAACATTGCAGTACTTCAGTGTTTTTGCAGAAAATTCTGGTAATGGAAAGACTGAAGATGGCTTTTGACTTCTCTATCCAAAAGAACCTAAGATCTTAATACTCAGTCCTATTAAGAAAGCATAACTAGTTTCTTTTGGTTTTTCTCTGTGTTTCAGGATGGCATAACTGTTTCTGTTTTTATTTAATCATGAAATTTAATCATTTATTTTATCATGAAATGCAGCATCCAATGGATTCCTTGTCTCAGAATGAACTATCAGCTGTTACATTTAACTTTCCTAAGGTTTTAAAACTTCTTAATAATCCTTTAAATATGTTGGTAGTTCCCTGATCAGAGGAGCAATATGCTATTGTTATCATGTGAGTGCCTTAGTTCACAGCAATCTCCTGGCCTTTTTTTTTGTGGAAGTAATATCTAGTTGTGTGAAACACCTTGTGGAATTAATTAATGGGTAGAGCTTTTTTTAGTCTTCTGTTCATGGGATAGCAGATATGATGTTACCACCTACCATACTCATGAAAATATTAATTCACTATATCTGACTAATGAAAAAAGGCAAGAAGGCAGTACCTATTGTAAAAAACCTGATTGGAAGAAACTGAGCAAATATTGCTGTAAGAAAGTATTTTATTAGATCCTGCAAAGTTGATAGCTAAGGAAAGGAGGTGGGAAGAAACTTAATCACTGAGATTAAACTGTTTATTTAGTCTTCAGTTCTGTTGTTAAAATAAACCAGAGCTCCTAGTCAAACCACTGGAAAAGTAAATAAGGCCAAAGTAATAGTTATGTCTTTCAGAATACATAAATACTAACAGGGGACAAATATTTGAGACAGAAATTTTTTGAAGTGTTCAATGACAAAATAGTGTTTGAGAACTGAAATTAAGCATTCTTCAATTTAGAGTATTTAAAAAAATAAGAAGAACAAATAAGAAAACAAACAAACATCCCACATTACCAACCATTTGGAGACTGATGTGACTTTAAGTCTTCATTGGTATGTTGGGAATGTTATTAAGAAAACTATAGACATTATTGTGTGTAGATTATATTTAAGGTTGCTTGAAAAAAACCCACCTGATTGCAGTTGAGTTGACAGAATAGTTGTAATAGGTGGCTATCAGATTTAGGTCTCAAAATTTGTAATGCTTAGCACCCTAATCTATTTGCTGATTGGTCAACTTCAGCAGATTTTGATGTGCTAATTTTAAAAAGAGTTTTTTAAAATAACTTATAAAATGTCCAAATTGTAAACTATGTGCTTTACCAAATAGTTTTCTGTGTTACGTCAGTTTATCATCTTTCCAAAGAACACCCATAATCTAATTCTGTATGTAGACTTTCAGCTGCTAAATTATATACTAAGTAAACTTACTATAGCAGACAATGCCATCAGATGCATCAGCTGTGTCTGTGCCTCTTTTACATCAACATTTTCTATCTGAACCCAGTGATGCCATCCAGCAGAGATGCTGCCCTGAGCAACCTGATCTGGTGGGTGGCATCCCTGCCTATGGCGGTGGGATTGGAACTAGATGAACTGCAAGGCCTCTTCCAACCCAAGCCTTTCTGTGATTCTACAATTCTGTGAAATCTGCAAATGTATTCAATATAGTTCCTTTTACCTTTTATCTTGACAGGACTTGAATTTGTGTTGCTCACAATTTATGTTCTCATAAGGATCGCATTTTTTAAAACTATGTAATGGATCACTGTCTTAATATTCACCAGTATCTTCTAGTGTACCCTCCATCTCCAAGGTGAAACCAGATGAAAAAAACAGGTGAAACCAAGGTGAAAGATGCTTATACTGTTTTGGTTTGAATATTCTTTGAATTATATAAACTGACTTAGGAAGGAGAGTAAGAGTATTTGCCCCTCCAGAACCACATGTGATCAGTTGTTCCTCATT
Source organism: Pachyramphus minor (assembly GCA_013397135.1). Taxonomy (NCBI): domain Eukaryota; kingdom Metazoa; phylum Chordata; class Aves; order Passeriformes; family Tyrannidae; genus Pachyramphus; species Pachyramphus minor. The sequence goes on from VYXB01002521.1 coordinate 60,193, forward strand.
ATACTGTGTATTATCAGCTTACTCAGAACCATGAGGAAGATGTCTTTTCATAGGAAATTGCAGATTAAGTTTGCCAGTGTAGTATAACATTTCTGTAAACTACCAAATAACAATTGCTAAAGGAAGTTTCTTTATCTTTTGCTCCCAATTATAAATCATTCAGGTAGAGAAAATATTATGCTTTTGCTACTCTTTCATGTGTTTGTATTGTTAGAGGGCATGCTGTTTAATAATTAACTTTCATACGTTTGCATGGTATGATAAGCTGCTGTGTGGTGATGTTTACCTGGACTTGATGCACTCAGAGGTGCATGCTTCAGGGGAAAATCAATTGTGAGAGCATAAAGGAAAGCTGTAATTTTGTCAGGATAGTTGTAAATGGTTGATTCGGTAAAGAATTCTTTGCGGGAAATATTTGGCAAAAAAAAAGCCTTTGAAAGCACACTATTGTGGCCATGTGGTTTAACATTGGCATTTTGGGATGATGTTTGTGATTAACATAATGACTATCTCAGCTATTCTTTGAAGCTTAAATTTAGTGTCATTCTCAGTTCTTCAATCCTAGGTGTGTGTTGGGTAACAGAAAGAGTGAAAGGTAAGTAACCCCAAATGATGCTTCCTGAAAGATTCTTGTTTCTTTTGGGGCCTGCTTGATGTCAGTTTTCAAAGGACTCTGGTTTTTACTGAGCTATGCTGTGTATTCTCTGAATACTCTGCAATAATTTACTGGGGAGCTGAGCAATAGTTTATGTTCCACTGGCTCAGTTGCCAAGAATTTTCACACTCTGGGAGAAAAAAAATATTGAATAGGGAATCATTTAGAGCTAACATCCCCATCGACTTGTATTAAAGATAAAATTAATTAATTTATTTAAAAGGAGAAAGGGAGGAGTTATATAAGTATAAAAATTTTCAGTATTACTGTTATGCTTAAATATAAATATAACTCTTGGTTACATAGGCATAATTTTTTTATTTCTTTTCTTTAGATGGACCATCTTTGTTAAATAAGAAGGGTGAGACAGGGTAAAATGAAACTATTCTGTACTGACACAAAATAAAATTTAGCAATCTTGTTTACTTTTAATTTCTGTGATTGGTCATCATATAATAGCATGTGGGGAGGGTAATAAATTTCCTTTGTTTGTTTCCATTTACTTAATGATTATTACTTAAGTAAGTTTTGAACTAAATGCCTTAATTAGTGCATCCTTGGCTTCAGGCATCTTTTCTGTTACAACTTTTTGAAGCTACATTGTTCATGATTCAGTGTGTAGTTTTACATTTGTTCTGTGTTGTTTTAGGCAGATCCTTCCACACTCCTTCATCCCCATTTTCATTAGCATGTGGATGCTTTCTGGCAAAATCTCAGAAAAAAATGACAATGCATATTCATCTTGATGTCGTTCTGCAAACATGTTGTGAGCTCAACCTGTTGGGACCAAGTAAGCTTGCATACATAGTAGATGTACCATTATGAATACATCCCGTATTTATTCTTTTGTGACTTGACAATGTTGGAAAATCTGTGAATATTGCCGTTAAGTTTCCCTTTATAAGCTTTCCTCAAACAAACAAAATCAAACAGAATCGACAGGATGAATGAAACCTGTTCTATTCTGAAAGAGTTTGCTACTTTTTTCAGTCCTTCCATTCCTTGGATATCAGGAGGTGTATTGGCTGATGGGTGCATTTCCTTATCCATGGCAAGAATTAAGAGATTAAAGTACTACACCAGTAGATTAGTTTAGAATCATAAAATCATAGAATTGATAAGGTTGAAAAAGACCTCTAAGATTATCAAGTCCAACCACTAACCAACATCATCTTGTTCACCACTAAACCACATCCCCAGGTGCCACATACATATAGTTTTTGAGCAGTCCCTGGGGCAGTATTTGCAGAACAGAGTTTTCTACTTTGTTTATTTATCAAAGATGAAGTTCTTGGTGCCATGACTATATATTCCAACACATAGGCTTTTGTATTTTTGTATTCCGCTGCTTCTGATGCATATGATCTTATGGTGAGCTGAGTTGCAACTAATCCATAAGAAAACCTTTTTTCCCTAAAATCAGATAAATTATACTTTTTGTCTTAATACATGGAGTGAAGTGTAAAGAGCAAATCTTAAAAAGAAACATCAATGGTAACAATGGAAGGACGTGAATAGTGGGGAGTAGGAAAAACTGTTTCATAAAGAAATCATGGATAGTGTGTTATATATTTTGTTGTGTAAGTAGATGATATTTTACAGACAGCAACCCCTTATTCATTGAGAAAAGCTTTCTCCTAGGGTAGTTATTGTTCTAAGAAGGAGTTTTGATTATAATATTAATTCTGTAAACAAGGTGAAACTGCAGCACACAGGAGTGAATGTTCTCATTTAGTATTCCTTTAAAGAATAGTATTCTTTCATCAATGATTCAGTTTTACAAATCATTATTATGCTGTAAATTATTAAGTTGCATAAATTATTCTTTGTATGTAATATGAAAGTTTGAAGGCAAACAGAATTTTATACTTTCCACTAGATGTCAGAAGCCATTCTCCTCTTGTTATTCATTCATTTGGAAAGATTGCAGTTCTTATTTCTTTTAATTTATTTTACATAACTGAATTAAGCTTTGACCTAAGAGTTATTTTGCCATGCAGAACTTACATCAATGAATATCAGGACTTCTAGAAGAATCTATTTACTGCATACTGGAGGGGAAAAATTATACATCATTAAAGATGTATATGCATTTAAATACATTTGTAAATATTAAAAATCTGTTGCTCTGGTAATTGTGTTTGATTACCACCCCCTCAACATCCTCTTCCCCCTGCAACCAAAAACCCTTTTCCCCCAACTGAAAACCCTTTAAAAACCGAACAGAATCCCAGAACAAAAAAATCCAACCCTTGATCTGAGTTTACTCTCGTACAGTTTAATCATAGATGATACTGCCAATTGTGTTGGAGGCAGGAAGTATAAAAATATGGTAAGCATTTCTAGAAGAAACGTGGAGAGTTCTTTTTTTGCTGTTGAAACTTGTCTGCTAATATCTCAAAGATAATTTATCAATGTTACATTCTTTCTCTGTGTTATGTCCACTTTCATATGATGCCAGCTAATTTAATGCTTTATTGTAAGACTGTCTTTGGTGTCTAACAGATCTGTGAGGTGTTTTCTATAACTGAGCTGGCCAATACCATCTTGGAGAATGCAATTTTGAATTAATTAAATCCATTTTTTTATTCATTGTTATATTTTTAAGAGCTGGAAAAATAATGGAAAAATAATCTCCTGCCCAATTGTTCTCTTCACAGATTTTATTTCTGTCTTTACTGTTCGTAGTTATATGCTGCCTGATGGAACATCTTTTTCTCTTGTTAAGCAGCAGCAGGCGTAAAATTTTACATATAGTTAGTTGTCATTTTCAAATGTGAAAGTGAAGTATTTTCAAATGATATGAAAGTAATATTGATGGCAAACTAGCACTCTTTTGAGGTAAAGCATATATATCATCTTAGTGAGTTATGCACAACTAATTTCTCCTATTAATTCATATTAATTTTACTCTTCTACAGGATTTATTCCCCTTTTTCACAGTAAGTGCAGTGACCATATTAACTTGAACAAAGGAAAGTTACAAAATCTTGACTTGTAAAAAAAAGATTGCAATTGTTCTTGCATCACTCAGTTTCCAAGCAGTATCTCATTATAGTTATTTTCATTGTAGTCAGCAAAGCTACAGTGAAAGAAGTGATGAGAGAAATAGTCCATATCACGCTGGAAAAGTCCACTCTTTTCTGTTCTTACACATCGGAAAAAAAAAGAAACAAAATGATAGTTCTCCGGAAGACTTTTTGTTCATTTGAAATAAGCCTGAATGATTTCCCCAGAATATTTTCCAGGAGTGTGAACCCTCTGAAATCCAAGACCCTAACCTGAATATTTACAAACTGAGCAATTAGTTTACTATATGAGCTGAGGCACAGTTCCAAAATTAAGATGCTCTTACTGAGATTCAGATCTTGGTTTTATTTTTGCTGGCAATGACACCACAAGCTGGTAGAAATAGTCCTGCACGAAACTGATGTCCCTTTCTGAAGGTTTAGTTTTAGAAAGAAGGAAAGAAAGGTCTTCAAAGAAGTGTTACTCTAATTAAAGATAGGCAGAAAAACTTGAACTTCGTCCTTGGTTTGTACTTGTTTGTCTCTGAGTGATTTGCCTATTCCCAACCCTTTTCCCCCATTGACTATCTTCATGTCTCTTCACAGGCAGGAAAACGGAAGACATAGTGTAATTTAGTTTGTTTGTTTTTTTTTTCCCCAGTAAGGTTCAAATACTATTCTTGTATAGAGTTGTTCTGGAAGCCCTAGCAATCTCCTGCAAGTGAAAAAGAACTTTTTTTTTTTTAATGTGTTGTTGTTTTTCAGTACTCCCCAGTAAATAGTCTGTGTATATTCTGTTAACATTTCTTACCAAATTAAAGAAATGTTGAGGTATTTGGTATTCATTGTGGTCTCTAGGTAGTGTAATGTTTCCTTTATTTATTCTTGAAATTCTCAGAAGTATTCAGAGTTGTTTTCATATGTTGTCTCATTACACCATATAAAATTGTAGGAACTTAATGAAAACAAATTTACATTTACTTCAAGACAATGGTGTTCCACATTGAGAATACTGGAAGTATAATGCAGTATGCTGTTTTTGAAGCATCTTGAATACCCAGGAAAGATCAGGATATGAGATTTCTTTGTTTGTTCAGTGTTCTTTCTGGATTTGGTTTTCTTTTACTGATCTGAAAACTTTTGCAAGGTGGCTCAAATGGAACTATGCCCCATTCCTCTATGAATTTAAATGAAAACTTTATTTTTTTAGCAGTACCTCAAGCCCCATACCATCAATGATCCATCTAATTCCACTGGTCTGTCAGAATTGCAAAATTAATTTAGATGAGTTTATAATATCATAACCCAAAGGGAAGACCATTCATTAACCCTGTAGGTTTCCCATTAGGCTGATGCTTAGTTACTAAGAATAGTTCTATCAATTTATTCATCAACTGAGGTAACCAGAGAAGGAAGTTAGGATTGCAAAATGACTGCTCTTGATGGACATGTGTTAAACTTTGATCCAACTCTTCTTAGTCTTTTGATACTTCGAGTCTTTCCAATATAAAAAATATTTTGGTATATTTTGGGTTTCAAGGTACTTCTTGTCTTTACATAACTGAATAAATACATAAAAAAATCATACATAAATCATGGTACATTATGAAAACAAGAAACAACAGACAACCGACTAAGAAAAGTATTTTGATACGGTTGGTCCTGCTCATTACAAAAATTGCTAGCAATGTCTACATCATCTATCATATCTTATGATGGTGAAGTAGGCTAAGTGTTAGGTCAAAGAACTGTATACTTTAAGGTTCTTCTCTGTCATATATTTCTAGAATGGTAAACCCCATTCTATTTTGATAGCAAATGTGTTGTTTATAGAGTACAGCATAGGAAACAGCCATTAACATCAAATTCATTACGGCAGCTTGACACAAATCCATCTAATCCAGCTGTAGCAGAGGTCTTAGATCACTTCATTGTTTCTTCATTGGTTTCTTTGATGTCGAATTTGCCCCAAAAGGCAAGGAGAAACTGCTCAGAGACAGAGTTTTTAGTGTTTAAGCAGCAGGTATTTATTAACAGCGCTGGAGAGCAGCCAGTTCGCACTGGACAAAACTGCTCTGGCGTGGTCAGTAAAAATCAGGTATTTATACAAATTTTGTGAGAGATTACAACATTTTTACATGCATATTCATATAGTTGCAACATCTAGTTATAATATTCATAGCAGGTGGAGTTAAGGCGGAGTCCGAGGTGGAGTCTTCATTTTAGGGAGATTCACAAGGGTACTTCCTGTCTTCTTCATTGGAGGAAGAGGAGTAACAGACCCAGACCCATATCTGAACTTTTCAAGTTTCTTCATTTTGCTGCAAACTTTCTTGATTTTCGCTGACTCCAAGGTGTATTTTGCAAGGTTTTGGATTCTAACCCACTCTTTCGCTCCTTACCTCTGGGTGTTCCTAATCTATGTCCATTTATGTGGATGTGTGAGCATTCTTTTATGCACGGTACCAGCTTTTAGCTAATCCCTGAACTCTGGTTTTCCTCAGCCAAGAGCAAGTCTGTATTCTAAGTTAACTCTTCAGGCTCTGGCAGGCTTCATCTTCAGCCAACGTTTCTTCAGCCAAGGTTTCTTCAGCCAAGGTTTCTTCACTGGCTTACTGAACCCAGGTCATACGGTTCACTGTACCCAGGTATTTATTTGGAGAGATAACAATCTCTGTTATTGTGTAGCCAATGTCTTGGTAAGAAGGTGGAAAATCTGTTAGAGACATTGATCAGCCTGTAGTGTAACGCCTAAAATTATGTTAGTCTGTAAGAGTCTTGGAAGGTGCTCTTTAATTCCAACAGTTTTACAATAAAGAGAAACACTGTTCCCATGCCTTTCCACATCACTCAAGACACAAATATATATTTAGGGATATACAGAAGGAGAAAAGAGTGAAGAAAATATATATACATAGATGAAGCAGTATGAATGTTGGAAATCTGCTTCTTTTAAATATAACTCACTATCTTTTGTTCTTGTTATACTCAAATAGTCTCTGTATCAGAACCTGAAATAACGTTTAGAAACATTTGACTCACATGTACACTCAATCATGTAAGCTTTATAACTCAGTAGTTGCTCTTTTCCTTCTTAAACCCCTGTTTCAGAAGATTCTCATATTTTTATAGCATAATATATTACAAAATGTCTTTAACTTTGATGATGTCAAACTATGACTATCAGTTATGCAAATGGTAGAAGGTGATTTTGTTAGTTGTTTAATACTGGATATATATTCTTTATTAACTGAAATCCAGAGTTATGGTGGCTTGGAGGTACAGACAAATCACAATATGAATCTCCTACATAGATCTAATTACTACATAATCTGTAACCAGTATATAACAGGAACCCACTTGTCATGATCTGTCAGAGCTGTGAGCATATTGTACAAAAAACTGTTTCTTCCAGTTCACACAGAACTTGAACCCGTGTTTTTTCTGACCTTTCCTGTTTTATGAATAGATGGAATACTCCAATACAGATAACTTCAAATGTTTTTGGACCTTTAGAAAAACTAGTGAAAGTCAATTGAAAAAAAATTACTTCTTATATCATTTGATGTGCGTTGCAAATTTCAGCATAATAAAAAAAAAAATTTCTCTACTTCTTGAGTTTGCTTCCTGAGTCACTATAATGGAAGGTAGAAGTATGATTGTTTGCATATATAGCTATGTGCACTAAGAATGTCTGTATTTTTAATGACCATAAAGGGTAAAATCTTGAGTTCACTATAAAAGGATTTTAACAGTATGCAGTTCTAAACAAGAAAATACATTTTCTGTAAAATTTGATACAATAAAAAATTTTATATGGTAGGACACAAAAGGTCAAGTGCAACATTATACAGTGAAATCAATTCAGGGAAGACTTACTTCAGCCCCTGCAGCATTAAAATATCATAATATCCTCTAATGGGTTTGGAAGCCATTAACAGCCACTGATTCAGCACAGTGATGAGGGTTTGCTTGTTTTTGTTAAAAGGTTTCACTAATGCTGTGTGAATTCTCTGAATAGCGAAAAAGGTTTAAATGACAAGTCAAGTCGTCATTGTATGACTTTTTTCTGATTGTTTACAAGTGAAGACTAGAAACAGATGGAGTATATAAATCTATTCTAAAGCTGGAAGATTTAGCTTAAGGGCAAAAGGTCTGTAAAGGATTTACTTTTACTTATATCCACTCTAGAGGCATAACTGAATATTTATGTGTATAGATGTGTGGTAACCACTGTGGTTGTTTTTAAAAGTGAAGTTTTAACAGTAAATAATATAGTCCAGAGTACAAGACAAGAATCTCTTCCTCAGTATAGACTGTAAAAAGGTGGTAGTATTTTAGACAGAAGTAACAATTACTAAACCATATTTATTCAATAATGACATATAACTATGAAACTTACGCATTTAATCACATTTGTTACCATGAATCTATTATCTCTAAAATACACAAACTAAATTTTTCAAGCTACAAAAGGTAATTGTGAAGTTGTAACAATAAGACATCTTTTTAAGATACTTTGCAGCTAGAGGCAACTCTAGATAAAACTTTAGATATCTGAAAAGCCTATTCAGCAAATAGAAAACCTAAAATGAAGGAGAAACATAAGATACCTTAAAATTCAGTAACTTTCCAGTTTATGAAACTTCCTTTGCAGCTGAAAACAGAAGTGATTGTATCTAACTTGCTTAAGAAACACCATAGTGTGGAAATTATATTTGTAAGTGATGCATATCTTACTTGGGTGAGTAATGAGAATGTGCTGGATTGTGTCAAGCAGTCCTCATCAAGGACACACATACATTCTTTTCATGAAGTTGCACATTTTTACATGTTAAGGTTCTCAGAAGTGATTTGAGGATGACTGCAGTAGGTTTTGTGAATTACTTTTTGTAAGACAGTCCCTAAACACGTTATCTTGTCCTTCAGTTATTCTATTACATTATTGCAGTTACTACTTCGAAAAAAATTAGTCTCACTTTTCTATAAATAGTGTTTTGCATTTTTTTGTGTTTATTTGTTTCTTTAAAATCACCAATAAAATAAACATTGTTACATTTGTACTATTTTTTTGTTCTTTAGAATAGCTGAGGTATAATTAGGTAAAAACTAGTTTTGCTTTTGTTTAAGAAAAAAGTTGGAAAGAAACTTGAAAATTAATTTTGTGGGTTAAAACTCAGAAATGTAAAAAGTTCTTTTTCACTTACATTTTCTTGATTTTTTCTATAATAATTTATTTTTGAAATGAAAAAAAAAACCTGTTAATTTATATATTCAGAATGTGAGAAACTACCTTAGTAGTGTACCTGAAGTATAACTGCTTTGAGGGAAGAATGTCTTATGATTAGCTGCCGCAACTGGTGGTCAGATATTCTTGATTCTCCCCCATCCCTCAGCTTTTGTGTGATCTTGTATATGTCAAGTAATGGGATGCAAATAACAAAATTGCCTGTTTCACATGGGCATCAGTAAAGAGGGTCTTGAATTGAAGACACGTGTAGTTGTCACGTACTAATGTGTTTGACGTATGTCCAGGGTGTTTGTTTTTGAATATATCAGCATTTTTGGAGCCCAAAAAATTCAGAAACATCTTTATTAAGGTAAAGGATGAACCATACTCTGATATGTTCCATTGTTTTACTGCACTGAAACTGTCCTTCTTTGTGTTGTAGGATTGTGAATAGTTCCCAAAAGGATATGATACTCAGTTATGATAAAGAATAATGTAGTTTATCATTATGTTGTTCTCTGTTACAAGAGGCTGATAAATCCAACAAACTTGTATCTTTTGTTTAAAAAAACCCCAACAAAACGTTATTTGAGGATTCACAGGGCTAGTGAAAAAGGGCAACAAAAGGCCTGTTTTTGTGCAGGGCCACAAATGTCCAAAAAAGGTTAGCTGCAAAACTGTAGGTTCATAGCTTATTTGATTCAATGGATTAACATTTTCTATTCTCAAATTTTATACATGTAAATTTTGTGTGTGTTACTTTCAGGGGAAAGCAGCCCTATCAAATTTAGGCTAAATATTGCACTAAGATTAGCTGGCAGCTTTGATACATAATGAGAAACTTGATCAGGTGTCATGGTTTAAACCCAGATGGCAACCAAGTGCCACACAGACACTCACTCACTTCCTCATGCGCATGGTCAGGGAGAGGATTGGAATAGTATCTGAACTCATGAGTTTTTTCACTTCTAAAGACAGTTTAATTGGTAAAGCAAAAACTTCACACATGCAAAACAAGGAATTCATTCACCACTTCCCATGGGCAGGCAGGTGTTCAGCCATCTCCAGGAAAGCAAGGCTCCATCACATGTAATGGTTACTTGTGAAGGCAAACACCATCACTCCAAATGTCCCCTCCTCCCTTCTTCTTCTCCAGCTTTATATACTGAGCATGACACCATGTGATATGGAATATCTCTTCCATCAGTTGGCATCAGCTGTCCAGGCTGTGTCCCCTCCCAGCTTCTTGTGCCCCCCCCACCTACTTGTGTGAGAGGCAGAAAACACATTCACTCTGTGTAAGTTACAATCCTTCCATCTGTGGTGGATGTGTTTGTCAACAGTACGTTCATTGCTGATGTGGGAAGTCATATCTCTAGTAACTTTTAAGCCACTATAAGTAGAAGCTAAAAGGGCTGCTTGAGGACAGTTCTGCTTTAGCATAAATTCCAATTAAAGAATGTAGTGCAGAACTGCAAATCAAACCTTCTCTATCTTTTAACTGAGCATAGATGTAAAATTATGTGACTGATACAATAACTACATTTTAAAAAATAATTAAATATTCACATTTTTCCTTTGCATATGAAATTTAAAATATTCTGAGCGATAGCTATATATGAATGAATGAGCATCAAGTTTTTTACAGTGCAACACACCTCTTAATGCTGAGAAATATTGAATTCTGACACTCTTTTTTTTCGTTCCTTAGTAACAGTAATCACATTTTCTTTGGCGAGGAGAAAAACTTCAAGTTGTTTCTATATCTTTGCATTCTCACCTAGAACTCAGCCCATTATTATGCATCACATTATGCAGCATGGAAGCAATTTTCAAAGAAAAATGTAGTTTGTTGTTGACAGCATCCAAAACTAGTCTCATCAGCAGTCTGCTATTTGGAGTTACAGAACTTACTTTTTTCTGTTTGGTTTTTTTGTTTGTTTGTTTGTTTTTGTAGTTTATTGTACTGACATCTTGGAAAACGTAATTCTGCAAAACTTCACATTGTTGTCTTCATATCTACAAATAAATACTGTTTCCTATGACTTTCAAATTCTTTACAATTAATTTTCTTAGTACTTAATTAAGAAATACTGCACTGTTTCTTATTCACTTGAAAGTCATTGGGAATGCTTAAAATATTTATGAACTCTAGGGATTATTTTTCCTATAAATTACTACAAGTTTTGTTGTGACATCATCCAAACTGATCTACCTGATTATTTTGTGGGATTATTCAGTCACTATATATATGTAATAGAAAAATTTACCAGCTGCTATTTATTAATTATATATAACTTTAAGTGCAGATCTGTCATAGCATACGGTGTTTGTTTTATTTTTAAAAGGTAAATAATTTAGATTTTTCAAACAGCTTTTTCCTTCACAAGAAAGTTTTTTAGAAAAGAATGAAAAACTGTTAAGTATGTAGTTAGAACTTTTTTTAAAATGCATAAATCATTTTACAGCTAAATTTTGTTTTAGGAGGAAGAGGAATAAAGTTACGATTTTTTTGTCTAACTTTGGCTTGAATGACATACAGATTCACACTAGCTCCACTTTGAAAAAAGATTTTGTATTTGTGATGGGGCAACATTTAAGAAGTCACATAGGGCAATGAATTAGTACTAACTCCTTCATAGGATATAATATACCATTGATTTAATGTAGTAATTTTCACTATCGTATATTTAAATATCTATCTTGGGCACACTCATGCTTATTAATGTAACAATACATGTACCTAATCCTGAAGTCTCATTTTAAAACTGATTACTGAATTTTGTTCTGTTGGATAAACCAAACTAGTTCTTCAGGTGTGAGGTAACTTTATGCAGTTGAGATCTGATAGTATTATTTGGCATATGTTGTCGACTTTGAGCAGATCTACATAGTTGAGGGAAGAAATCTTCTGTCTGGGAAATGGGAGATACTAAATGATTACTTTCTTTTTGAGAGGAAATTTGCGTACAGCTCGTATGAAAGAGCAGTAATTGATCAACAGAGGCTTGTCAATTCTGTGCAGGATTCTGCATAATGAAACCTAACTCCTTGCTATAATTATCATCACAGCTCACCTCTAGATTTCCATCTCCATCTGTTTCTTTTGGGAGTTAAAGACCTTCTAGGAAGTGGTTTGGATCCTTTTATAGATTTCCCCTGGTTTTATGGACAGTAGAGACAGTGAAGCTGAGGAAGGCAGAAAGAGTATTAGGGAGGTATAGCTAACCAATATTACATGGAGATGGAGGGTGTGCACAGGTTCCAGAGGCAGAAGGGATCTATGATGCTAACCAGTCACTGGCCAATTTTATGCCCTGGATTTTGGTGGCTCATGCAAAGTTTTGCTGAATGGTCAGGTGAATTTAAATTGAGAAAGTGAAATTTGTGTAGGGTCTTAAAGTTTACTTCAGATTAACTCTCTCTGAACATGCATCCAAATTTTGATGCACCTCGGAGGGTCAACAGTCAGTGTAAGTTGAAACAGTCTGTTCCTCTCAACCCATCTTCACAGCAGAATTGTTGACATGCAACACTTTTGTTGTGTAGCTAGCACACTTACAGAAACAGACTCTTCTTTTGAAAGAGAAGCTGAGGGTAGACTGAACAGCTGCAGTTTGCCTGCTTCTTTCACACTGTCTTAAAGAAGAGTGTATGGAAAAATGATTTAAAGTAGAGTACACTTACTCTCTAATATGCGATAATGGTGGTGCTGTAGAAACCCTAGTGTGATGATGAGGATTTTGGAAAGAAAGGAATAAAATCTACAAATTCTTGACAATACCTATTGTCTCAGGTAAAAATATTAGGTATATATTCTGACATTCCTAGACTTTTGAAAGAATTTTACTGTTTCTCAAGTAGTCTGAAATACAGGTAAAATGTTTCCTCTTGATATCTTACTAGCAGGCAGCTACTTGCAGAGCCTCAGCAAGTATGATGTGCTTTACCTGTGGAAGTTCTTGAAGGTATGTAAATTAAAGAGGCTGACAAAAAGCATCTCTAAATGAAGACACCATAAGCTAAACTGCTGCATTGGTGATTACCTAGTTAGATAACTGGTTTCTAACCCTTGGAACCATATATACATTGAAAGAGTAGTTCAATAGGACATGTTCACTTGCTTATATAGGTGCTTTTCTTTGTCCTTGGCACTATTATTTGGTCATCAAACATAAATGCCTTCAGAAGGCACCTAGAAATGCATGCTGTTTTCAACTTGTTTGCATTTTATTCTTACAGACAAAACCACGTAGGAAAAGGCAGCCCGTAGTTAGCTTCAAGTGACTTATTTACACTTGAAATCTCACAATAAAAACCGTGATCAATTGGGCCATAAATTGAGTTGTTAGTTTTGTACCAGTGAATGCTTTGCATAATATACCAAATGCATTCAGGACGTTTTGACTTGAAGTTTGAGATTAGCAGGGACACCTTGTTTTAGTGAACAGCCATCACTGAATGCATGTGTATCATAAAAAGTTTTGGGGATTTTTTTTCCCAATTAAAAGCTGTGAACACCACATGCCTATGCAGCATTTTTAAAATAATTTAGAGCACACTTAACCAAATACATTTACAGTCATAGGAGAACATAACCTTTTAGTATTTCTTTTATAGAAATTATCCCATGAGCAGTGACAACTGAATCACTGTTACTAGTTTTGTTCTAGAATACGACAGGGAAAATATTTTGGTGTCAGACTACAACTATTATTGGGACACATTTTCAGGTTCTAGCATGTTTCTTAATAATAAACAGTGACATAGTAGACTAAGGATATAATAATTCATCAAAAAGTAATGTTGGAGAGCACTAGAAAGCTGATCTCTATTCCATTTTTATTTAAGTTACTTTTTACAAGAAATTACCTTTTTTTATATATATAATCAGTATTCAATCTCACAGTGATAAGAATGGACAATTTTTTAACAGAATTTTCATTCTTCTGCATTGGAGAAAAAAAGTGAGGCTTTTCTATGCTGAAAACCAACTTTTTCTTAATATTTGCCAGACAAATTGCCAGAGAGCTTTGTTGTGGGTGAGTGTATTGGGAAGAGGACAGGAAGAAGGAATGGAGCTGTTATCCTGGGAGACACTTCCACCCCCCCTCCCCTTATATATGTAACAGGTGAATCTTTTCTTAACCTTTTCCTGATTACAGATTGGTTTTCAGAGCCCTTGGCATCTAGAGAGTCATTTTCTGAGGGGAAAGCAGTTTCAATGACATTTCAAATTGCATTTGGTTGAGATGGGGCAGTCCTTGTATATTGCAGGGATTAGCAGCAAATCCAATATTTGAACTATTAATAGAATGTTGTGTTTTATCGGCCAACTCCACATGAGATGGAAGGTTTTTTCCTTTGCTTGTGCATTTATGTCTTTTGAGAAGTGGGATAGGTAAGATCAAACTTTTTTTGGTTGTGTAAAGATGGTTGTCTTTGGATTATGTCATAATTTTCAGCTAATGCTGTGCAAATGAAGAGTAACAGTACTGGGAATGAGAAGGCCCATGTTTATTGAGTACTGCTCAAAAACTCTGTCACACAGAAATGAGTCACAGAGTAAAAAGATTTCTCACCATAACAAATCTCATGTTCAATTTTAAACTCTTTCCTTAGATGTGGGGGTAGAATATATACTTGGTTAAAATCTATTTGAAGAATGGATTTGAATGCAGAATTGTTACCATCTGAGTAAGCACATGAATCTCTGTATAACTTCTTCTGAGTGAATTTTAAAACATCTTTTTAGAAAGGAGGATTTAAGTCTGTGTGTGGAGGCAACAAGCTTCTGAAGATGGAACTGCTCTGGGACTCACATCCCTTTGCTTCATGCTGTACTAGCAATGTGAAGGTACTTCATGCACCAAGAAGGTAATAAAAATTAGCCAATTGATTTCTTGATTTATTTTTTTTTTCAAATTGTGCTGTATTTTTGGCATAAAAGATTAGAGTGTTAGATTTTTCGGTGAGGTGCTTTGAGTAGATTTTGTCCTAACCTCTGAGGGACATCATCAAATAGTTATAACATAAAGTGGCTTCTAACATGAGACATCACTGGAACTCAGAGAATCTGAAAGCACCTGAGGTATTCTGGAAGTTACAGGGATAGTAAAACACATCAAATTAGTAAAAATTAATACTGTTTGAAGTTCTGAGCTCGGTTATCTTGGCTTGGGGTAATAAAGTCTGACTAGAGTGGCAGGATAGATTGGGAACAGTAAATAAATATTATATGCATCTAGTATGTGTACTCAAATGCTAAGTATGTTAATGTTGAAAAAATAGTGTTGAAGAAGACTTAGAAAAATAACAAAATATAGCAGTGTTTTTGTTATCCAAGGTTGTATTCATGCTTCTCAATGCACTCTACTCATTGGAATAATTGAATCCCTCATACAGCTATAGTCATGTCCTCACCCATATTTATATTTTTGTCTGAAAGACTAAGAGGGGTTTTAATCCTCAGTAGCAGAAATGGGGTTTTATAGTTTTATATTTAAGACTAGAAACAGCACTGGATGACAGTTTAGAAATACTTCCAGAGAAGGGCGTATCTGTTTCATTGCATCTAATTACATTACTGGAATTAAATGTGGCCTGAATTTCCTATAGAAAGTCATGTAAATTCTGAGATGGCTGATGAATGAATATGATGGTGTGCACTGGCCACAATTCTCTCTTTTTCCATGCTAAAATTATATTATACTTGCTGCTCAACCTTTCCATTAGAGCAGTCAGAGGCACAGCAGTTAATGACTATAGAATATGTGAGAACCTAGCTATAGTATATCTAGGCTTCACAGGTCTTAGGCATGTTCTTAGGCACATGTTCTTTTTGTGTTTTACCAATTGAAACAATTTTCTGCAATGTATTTTGTAAATTAGCTTGGGGTTTTTTTCCAAGTGTGCAAGAAAGGCACTGTACAGGCAGTCTAGAACATTGAAATTCATAAAATCCTGTGTATTAAACAACTGAAAATTCTTCTCCCCACAGAAAAGAAGTGGTATGTGGGTTTTTTTCACCTAGAATGTTGGTGAAACTTCTTCTATTCATAGAACTGTGTGTCTAATGTTAGTATCTGTAAGGCAGACACTTGAAATTTGAACAGAATTTTTTTGTGTTGTAAGTTTCCTCATTTTTGTGACCTTACAATGTGA
Organism: Pachyramphus minor; assembly: GCA_013397135.1. Taxonomy (NCBI): domain Eukaryota; kingdom Metazoa; phylum Chordata; class Aves; order Passeriformes; family Tyrannidae; genus Pachyramphus; species Pachyramphus minor. The sequence continues at coordinate 76,250 of VYXB01002521.1, forward strand.
TGATGTGCTAGCAGAATACTTCGATAATAAACATGTACCATTGTGCAGTGGAAATGATGCCTCAGCACTGCAGCAGAATTTAAAATGGGAGCATCCTGGGGTTTCCATGGCAACAGGGAGTGCCAGGCTGTTTGCATTGAGGAAAGCAGTGGGTAGCATGCATTTCAATACATGCCAGTATTTATTAAGACTGTTAGGATGGCAATTTCTGTCTACTACAACGCAATTTATGCCTAATTTAAAGTTCCAGTCTTTTACAGTGTCAGCTACTTTCAACTCCCATTCCCTCTAGTGGAAATGAAGATAATTGGAAATGGTTAACGAGTCCTCACACCAACAGCTCCAAGTGCATCCATTATTCTGGGAGGATGCATGATGCATAAAGGGAAGGCAAAGAAAACTAGCTGAGGCTACAGTGGCTTTCTGTTTAATTTGTGTTTTAGCTTTTGATTTTTGTTTGCTTGTTTGTGCTTTTGATTTTTGCTGTTTTGTTTTGTGGGGTTTTTTTTTAAACAATGGGAGTGTTTCATAATTTTGGACAGTTCAGGGAAAGCCACAGTTAAAATCTGTACAGTCTAACCAATATATCCATAGGTTGTTCTCTGTAGGAGTTTCAATTTAATGAGCTTAAGAAACATTGTAAGACTTCCTCACAGGATGAAAAGTTCAGCAGATTTGTGTTTGATTATTAGCTATCCGTGCAGTTTCCTTTTATGTAGAGCATGCTTGCCTCCTGTGATTAGGAATTTTCACTTTATAATCAACTGAGTTTTCAAAATTCCAGTATGTCATATACTTAGCAATAAAGAATTGGAAAGGAATATATAATGAGATACCAGCTTCATCAGAGTCTCTGTTCATATATATTTGGAATTTGTTCCCATTGGCTTACTGGAAGCAGCTATCACATTTGCTTAGATTTATCTCATCTGAAAGATTGCTGGAGCTATGCCACTCTGTTTGAAAGAGAAACTTTTTTTCTGCCATGATGTCTCAATAGTTTTGTGTATGTGTTTTTTTTTAGAGGAGGGTTTGCTGGTGTCCTTCCTGCTAGCTTGGAGTGTGAGCAGAGCAAAATAAACAAATCTTCCTGATAACCTGAGAAGACAACTCTGTCTGAAAGGGATGCTGGACTCAGGGGTTTTTTCTTGGTTGTTGTCTTACTCAGTGGTCTCTCAGACTTTCACTTGCTAACATGGGACAAGTCTAGAGCCACTTTGGTTCTTTGAACCATTTCTCTGTCCCTAGAAGTCCATTCTTCAGATGTTTCTATAAATATTTTTTAAAACTTACACACATAAAATCTTAAAAAGGTGACTTTTTTGCTGTTTAATTATCTTTATTAAAATATTTCTCTTTAATTTTCCAAAGCGTATTAAAATCTTATTTATCCAGTCTGATATGATAAGACATCTATATTTTGAGGTTTAAAGAGATAAAAGAAAAATTTTAAAGGACTGATTTTTGCTTTGGTATCGGTGGGCTTTGAATCTGACCGCTAGTGTAAGTCATTTTACATTGACTCTAGAACAACCTTACTTTTCATTAGAGTATGATTCTTGAGTGATTTTGTTAATATCTGTTAATTTTTAAAATTTCTGTAACGTAAACAGGCGTTATGTCTTTCTAAAATGCTGAGTATGAAAAGTCGGCAAATGAAGCAAGAGGGTGTCCGTGGTTCAAAGACGATTTTCAGAAGGTTGACTCATTCAGGAGGTGTACACATTTAAAGTCAATTTATATGGGACAAAAAAAAATTTTCCTATTAGTAATTTCTCTGTTTCCATATGCTTTAAACCACTCCTTCATCTCTCATACACAGAGCATCTCCCATGTTCTGTGTATGTAGTATATTTTCTCCATCTCTCTTTCATTTTATTTCAATATCAATGCATAGTAACCCATTAGAATCAATTGCTTGGTTACAAAATTTGGTCATTGTTTTTCTGACAAAAGTCACCTGTATTTTTAGTGATCTTCTAATTCATATATTAAGTTAAATGCATTTGTATGAATTGTTTTACAGTAGGATGAAAAACCCTATGGGCTTAAAGTAGATTTCTTTACTCCAAAGATCATGATTCTGCATGTATATAGTAATGTGAAAACCTTCTTCATTGGGGTTTCCAAATTCTTAGAAACTGGATGTGCAGAGACTAGCTATAGGTCAAAGTTCCCCCCCAGTACATTATGTACATATCACTATATCTTCCTTTTTAGTAAAGCATTTCAGTGTCAGTTCTGATGCTGAATTTTATAAAATATTGAAATGTTATAAATTGTTAGGTTAGTTTTCCGTATTATAATATTGTTTTCTTCTAATCTCTTTCTCTAGGAACAGGTAAAATTAGTTTCCTCTCCATGTATCTCTGCCAAGTGAAAAATAACCTCTCTGTGATCTAAAGACACCCTCTAGAAAAAAGGCATTTTTATGATAAAATTCAGTATGAGGTACTCATTACCTGGCATCCTAGCAGACATTTTCAGGCAAGAAAACAAGTACGAAATGGATATGGGGATTGAACTTCGTTGTTTTGATTTTGCCGACATTAACGTTCAACATCATGATAGGAGAACTTTGATTATATGGAGTTCATAGGATTATTTCATTTTGAATGCCATTCTTGAGCCACTGTCAGCTATTTTGAAAATCTTTTGTCAGTAAACCTGTCTCAAAGAGAATGCAGAAATTCTTTGATGATTTCAAAATGCAAAAGAATCATTTTGCCTTGTTCCTAGAAATGAGATAGTACTGTAATACACAGAATAATAGAATCATGCCCATTATTTGGAAAGTGGTAGGTAGAAGCCATACTTGGTCTGTGAGGAGCCGCTTCCATTATGATTGGTGTTGCTTCAAGATAATTGGCCAATTGATCGTCCTCTGACAGCCCTGAAGGAGCCAGGTAAGGGGCAACTGGTTGCTCTGACTGGGTTACTAAAGTTCCTCAGTTTGTTGCTGTTCCTTTGTGCTTCTTTGTGCATATGAAGATCAATTAGCCTCAAGAAACATGGCAAAGCCTTCTGCAATAAATGCAATAACCATGCCGAGTATGATAACATGTAACAGCTTATGACATTGGTCTGGAGAGTTTGGTACACACCATAATGCTAGTACCTCTTTCTGACAATTATTCTTTATACATATAATGTACATATGCTTAACTCGATGGGATTTCAGTGTAGAAAGTGTATACAAATGCATGAAACAGAAGTATTTCAGGCTTTTCTGTGAAGGCAAATATAAACAAGGCCTCAACACAGCTTTATTTTTTTTTTCCTGGAAGCACCACAGATGTTAATTTATAGTAAGCTGTTTCTTATAAAGTCTGCTAATGTGAAGCTCACTTTTGTATTTGCATCACTAGATCAGAGACACTTCCTAGAAGTATTTGAGGTTAGGGAGCGGCAAATACTTTAAAAGAAAACCAACAACAAAAGGTCTTTTAAGATCTAGAAGCATTAACATTTCATTCTTAACATAAATTTTAAGAACGAAGTGCAAATACATCTGTTAAAAATAGACACCAAAATTAAGTACTACAATGTTAGTTTCGGTAACCTGAAGATACTGTGTATTTATTAAACAGCATGTAAAAGTGCTACTCCACTAAAGACAAAATTATATGTAATTGCTATATGACTGATATGCATTTTATATGGTATCAGAGTACTGAAATTTGTCCATCTTGATACACTACATATTCTTATTGATTCTATGATAAAGCAACTGCACATGTTGAATAACAATGGCAATCATATACTAAGTGGTATAAAAGTCATAGACTAATCCAGTTTACTTTCCAGTAATTACCTGTGGACTTTCAAATTATTGCTTAGCTTTTGATGTTCATTATTCACTGGAAATGAAAATGGAAAGGAAAGCAATAGTGCATAATTGGGAACATTTTAAATGTTTATGGATTTCTTAGCATTATTAGAAAATATAAGTGGTATTGCTCTTTCAGATCCGTAGAGGCACATATTAAATACTATAATAATTGCCTTCCCAAGGACAATGATTTGACAGTGTTGGAAGTGATGCTGAAACTACTGATTTCTTAGACCTTCATTAATTTGTGTAATGAAAACTGCAGGTTAAATAGAAAAAAACCTAGTTGTGTTTTGGTTTGTTTTGGCTTTTTATTAGGGTCCTCTTTACACAGTTAATTGTCAATTTAATAGAGTTGTCTAGTGATATTTAATAATGTTGTTTTGAGGTTTCAACTGTCCCTGAACTTCAGTTATTGTCATGTCACTAGTAGTGAAAAATATCAACCAAGAGCAATACATAAGACAGCTTTGATAGAAGTTCTTTCCCTCTAAAACTGAAACAAATAAATGTTGGTTCACTTTGCCTGAGTAAACTTACCATGTCCTTGGCTTGACATATTAATCTGCAGAAATTCATTAAACTATGAAATCATATATTTCAGCCCTTGAGCTGTTTAATTCCATCCCTAAAATCAAAAGAAAGAAAAAAAAAGGAGACAAAATCTTAATATTCTGCCAGGTATTAAAACCAATACTCAGTCATTTAAGAATAATCAGATTGAGTCCATTTGATTTTTAAATTTAACAGTGCTTAAAATATAGCTTATATAATGTATATTTTGAAGCTTAGAACATAGTTTTATTCAAGTAAAGTTAAAGGGAAAAATAATTTACTTGTGGGTTTAAATTGAATTTTTAATAAGACAGGTCTTTCATTTAGTTTTTTAAATTTATTTTATTTTTTATATGCACACTTTCACAATATATATACATTCTTGCAAATGAATTGACATAAAAATATGGTGAGTCTGATAGATAAGGATATACTGTTAGGATGTTTCTGTTGTATTTAGCAAGAGAAGTAAAGCTGCAAAACTACCGATAATGTAGGTTCTAGAGCTATCTCTCAGAATAAAATACATGATATTTGAATTTTCACAACCTTAATATTACATATACCTTTATGAGAGGTACACAAAAAGAGCACACAAAAAGAGAGTAGGCTGAGGGAAGAAGTCATAGCTCTCAAAAGAAGCATTAATTTTTTTAAGCCTGGAATAGATTAGGGGGAAGGATGATCCAGTAAAGAGAACAGGTTGATGGTATTCTATGGGGTTAAGTAGAGCACAGTTTGCTTCAGAACATATAATTTCAGTTAATTATATTTATATTCAAGCCATTACTTAAATTTAATTGTAATAATTATGCGAAAGAGCTGTATGTTAAAACGAACACTTCAGTGAAGGAGCAGACAGGAAATATTAGGGTGGACACAGAACATTCTGGAAAGCAGCTGTGAAAGTAAATGTCATAGAGCTGATGACATGACTTCACCTTGAATACCATGTTTATATCAAAGCACATTTTGAGTTATAAAATGAGTGCACTATGTAACAGATAAACTTGTAAGACATGGAAAAGACCATCATGTGAAAGAATAGCATGCACCCAGTCACTTGCTCTGCTTAGCTTGGAAAAGAAAGAAACAGACCAAAGTGCATTTCCAGCTTGGCACAAATCCTCGTGGAGTTCTGTGGTATTGACATTGTTGAGCCAAAACTTTAGGAAAGGAGTAAGTGAAGATATTTAACTTTTGCATGTGTGCTGTTCCTGTTGACCACATTGGTTTGATTTCAACTGATCTTAGAAACCAAGCAGTTTTGGGTCTGTCTAGCAGAGTCCTGGGAGACCATCTGGAAACCCCAGGAAACTGACAAACAAGCCAAGATACCATAACATGGAAGAGAATACACAAAGGGAAGGAAATGAAAGGCTTTGTTGTCACACCTGAGCTGAGAGAAAGGTAGGCTGGAGTACCTATATAGATAGATAGAGGGTGTGACCTGAAGAAATATCCAGTAAACAGAAACCTGACATGGTTAGTAGGTGTGGGGATTCCCCAAGAAATTACTATCAGGTGCAATGGTGCTTCTGTGCCATTGTCCACGTTTACCATGGAAGGCTAAAGGTGGGGAAAGAAGTAGGTATACTGGAATAGTTTTTCTTTAGTGGGATATTCAGTGCGTGTATGATTAATGATAACGCTTTCTTGAACTTAGTTTCTGGAGTTTTAATCTGTAAGAAAAAGCATATAGTACTGTGCATTAAAATCTTAGATCATGCGTTGTGTACCTTTCAGATATAAATCATAGAAAAACCCTATGATTTATAATATATATAAACATCGCGGTTATATAGCAGAGAACATTTAGATACGATTCACTCGGAAGGAAAAAAGCCATCTCTTTTTAACTTGATCTGTTTATGCATTTCAAATGTAAACCAATATGAGTAAAAGACCTGCAGTACTGCTAAAATAAGAGATCCAATGTCTGAGCTAGTCTCTCCTATGCTCTCTCAGTGAATTCTATTTCTTTTTAAAATATAAATGACTTTTGTCTCTGAAGATAAAAATGCGGATAAAGTTCCTGATGTATTACCTCAAACATTTAATTGGATTCCAAGTTTTACGACTAAGCCTACAAGTTGTGTGAACATTCATTTCTTTTCAGTGGCCAACATTTAACGTTTTGGATATTCTTCATTTAAGGATTTTGTTTCCACATAAATCAGTTTCCACATAAATTGGTATGTCTACTATGTTTTTTAAAAACACGACTTCTTCTGCTAGAACAGATGTCATATACATTGTAAAATAACAGTGTTTTATGGGAAGCTTTTAAGCAAAACCACCATAATTTATTTTGCTTAATGTCAGACATGAGCCCACACTACAACAGAAGTGCTCTAAATGTCAAAACAAATCAATTTTGCAAATGTCAGACCAACATTAATGAAAGCTCAGCTCTTTCACTAAAGATGCTCTCCTAATTCATAATAAGTACTACAACACTTTACACCATGGTCGTGTATAACAGAATATATACGTGCAGTTTCCAACGTTGTTCTGGATTTCATTTCACAGTTCAAGTATGTACTTTAGAACCCTCTCTATTATAGTGACAGAAGGTTCTAATAACAGAATAATCTGACTGGGAAGGGACCTCAAAAAGTTAGCTAGTCTGCTCAAAACAGGACCCACTTCAAAATTTTGGTCAGTTTTCTCAGGACTGTTCAGTCAAACTTTCACTGCCATCAGTTACGAAGATTCCACAGTCTTTCTGGGTGAGCTGTTTCAGTGTCTAGCAAAAGAACAAACAAAAAAAAACCCCAAACCCACTCACCAAACCCATCAAAACAAAAGAAAAAACCAACGAACAACAATAAATCTAAAACAAATAACAACCCCACTCCCTCCCTCCAAACCGAAACCTTACACCCCTGAGAAGAGTTCAGTTCGTTATTGTTTATGGACCACCTTTAGGTAGCAGAACAGTGCAGTTAGATCCATAGATAGCCTTATTTTCTTGAGGTAAAACAGAGGTTCCATAGGCTCTCCTTTTAGTTCACATGCTCCACTCTCTCACCATCTTCATAGTCCTCCATTTCATTGTCTCCAGTTTTTGATCTTTTTCTTGCACTGGAGGACCCCAAACATAATGTACATAATACTCTACATGTACCACCATGTGTTTTAGATAGAGAAGAATTATGGCTTTTGATCAGTAACTGTGCTTTTGGTAATGCAGCCCAGCAAGAGGGTAATCATTGTTGCTGCAAGGTAACACTGGTGTCATATGTTGAATTCATGGTCAACTGGAGCTCTGAATCACTTTCTAAAGGGTTGCTGCTTACCTGGTTGTCTATATCGCTGTGTTTTCTTGTTTTGGTTTGGTTTTGTCCTAGGTGTAGAACTTGCCTTTAATTTTATTTTTTTTTTAAATATGTTAATAAGCTTTTTCCTGCCCTTTCCTTCTTCTTGTTGAGATCCCTTTGAACCTTACATTGCAACAACTGGATGACATCCCAACATTTGGTGTCAGTAGAAAACTTGTTGAGAATGCATTCTGTTCCCTTGTCTGGGTTTGTTTTGTTTTGGTTTTTTTTTATAATTTTGACTTTAGTAAAAACCTCTGAGGAATGCCACTGGTAATTAGCTGCCAGTTGAACTTCCAGCCACTGACCATTATTCTTGTAGTTCAATGATCTAATTGGTTTTCTACCCAATTTTCCATTGGTCCATTACTTCCCATACTGAGATTCTATAGGAGATGGCATCAAAGAACTGCATAAACTTAAAGTATACAACATCCAGTGCTCTTCCCTTGCTGGCAGTGATTTAAAAGAAGTCAAGCTAGTCAAGAGTTATTTGCTTTGATAAAATCACATGCCTGTTTCCAACCACCATTTGTTCAAGTGCTTAAAATTAACTTCCCGTAAATGGCCTTGCTCCATAACTATCACAGGACTGAAGTCAGCCTGACTAACCTGAGTTCCCTGGATTCAATTCCTCTCCACCAATGATCTTCCCCCACCCAAGGGTGGGCAATCCCCTTAATTGTTATGACCTTTTGAAGTTGGTAGAGATCGACCTCACCTAACTGAGTGGCTTCCTCAGCAGCTGCAGGTGCATGCCATCTGGTCTCACAGCCTTGTATACACTGGTTCTTAAATTACTTTTCTCATACTATCAAAGTACTTTTGCTCCTGGAGGTCAGCATCCTGGTGTGGTAACCTGGGGGACCTGAGGAAAATGCAAGAAGGCAGTGAGTACGTCAGCCATTTCCATGTGGATACCCTCCTTCAGTAATGGGGCCACGTTTTGAGGATCTTCCTTTTGTTCATGTTAATATAATATGTATAAAAATGTAAATTTATGTATATACTTTATATTACATGGAAAACTTTATATTTAGCTATTAACAACTGGACTATTTTAAGCAAATTAGTCTTGTCGCTGAAGTGAAAACTGTAAGTGCTTTGATGATTTAGGAAAGAGAACCAGTGTCATGTGACTCAGTAAACCAAATGCAGCTAAATGCCACAGCTGCTGTTTTGAATATCTGTGGCTCGTTCTTCATAAAGATTGTATTTGAAGATCTTTGAGACAGTGAAGAAATTCCAGACTACCAAAAAACCACAAATTCTACAACATAGAAGAAAAAAGAAAAAAATCATAATTATTTTTGTTTAATCGCTCAGTTGCAGTAAAGTATAGAAAATAAATGCCTGTTTTATGGTTAGGCAAGGAATAGTCAGTTACTTGTAAACGAAAGATGTTTATACTCCTTGCAAGTAGAATACACAGTTGTGCTTAGGCACTGTCTGTGTACATTCCCTCTTGGCCTATTGTCTGATACTGAATGAAAGGTAATTACTTAGAGAAAGTGTACAGTGTATACAGATGATATTTATACCATTAGGTATGCTGTTAGGTGATTACACTTCTTTCCTATAAATACGTAATGAATGGCTCACCAACCTTACAGTTACGACATGAAGACTGGCACTTTTCAGAAAAGTTTGTAGAAGAAAGCTGCGTGATAGTTTTCTAGAAGTCATAAATAACTTTAAGTGCTGTAGTCCCAGATTGTGTGGCTCCATCTAGAGTTTTAGACTGGGGAGTACTCTCCAGTTGCTGAGTTTGACTTTGTCCCGACATGCTGGGAATAGAGCTGAAAAACTCTCACCTCCCACTGCCTTCCCCACCATCTTTGGAAAAACTCTGAGCATGAAAGCTGGAGGGGCATCCTAGAAAGCCAGGGATTGTTCAAGAGTCTACAGGACATGTATGTTCTCAAGGGCATCTAATTATGAAGTAGTTGGTTTGCTTGGTGTGTTCTCTGCTACATCATCTTTCGTGCAAGTTGTCATTCATACTGAAGAAAGTATAATACAAAGGCTCAATAAATGCAAGCAAGCTTTTTTAGGGAATAGTCACGTCTATCTTTCATACTAATTTGCAAACAAGAGAGAGAACCGCAGGAAGTAGAGCTCATGCAGTTTTGATTAAAACAAGTTTGATATTTTGGTTAAAATAATGTTGTGAACATTTATGCTTAGTTCACTGAACCTATTTTCAAGGAATGATGATACCTAAGTGTACAGTAAAACTGTACAAGATAACAACAGCCAAAAAAAAAAAATTAAATTATTACTGTATGAATTCAACTAGGGGTATTTTTCAAAACTAAGCAAGAATAAATCTGAAAGAAAGGCTGTACTTACAACAGATATCAATAATCAAAAATACATGTAGGCTACATGGTCAATATTTATCTTTCTTCAAGGATGTTCTTTATTTTCCTGGTCTTTTCCAAGATAAATATGTCTAAAGACAGGAGAAATCACATATTTCAACAGTGAAACAAACTTAATGTTGACTTTTATGTTAAGACTGCCTTTGATACTTTTTTTCAGAAAGCACTCTTTGCTCTTGCTGACACCCTGTTTTATCAAGTAGGACCATATTTACATTGACCTGTTCATTATCCTTGGGTTTTGTTAGGTAGATAGGCTTTTTATAAGGACTACATGGTCTTAACATTCTTTGCTCTTCATTTTTAAAGTATGTCGAAAAACTGCGCAGTTGTAAAACTTGTTGCCATTTTGTCTACTGAATTTTTCTTTGTATGTTTGGATATTCGTAAATTTAGAAAATGCCTTTCACTGTGCCGCCTGTTGCTCAGCTGGTAAGATAAGGCTTGAAAAGAATTATCCATCATGCAATCAGGATGTGCATGGTTAGTTAAAGAAAAGTCAGAATACAATGTAACTTTTAAAATTTTTTTGTTTTTTCATCTGGGATAAATATTATTAGGCTATTTGTATCAAACCAATGGTTTCACGATTGAAACCATCAATTATGTTTCAGGTATTTAAAAAGTTTACTACAAAGTCAACAAAGAGCCGAGTTGTGCTTTTAAGATTATTCCCTTTCTTGAATCTGGAACATCCACCTTTGCAAGTTTCTTTCCTTTTTAATTCAGCATAGAGTGTGATCTTTTTAAGCCACCTCGTTTGATGCAGGGCTCAATACAGATAGAAAAGTTGAACTTATTTAAAACATTAAATTTTGAAAAAGATTTTTTTGGCCATAATCATCTTTAAAAATGATTTAGCCTTTTGTGAACACGTCATCAATTTTTGTGAGTCTCACAGGAGTGATGTGTGGAAGCATCTATTTCTGACTGAGCAAGATGTTCTCGCAGGTGAAAAGTTTCAAAAGGACTGTTTTGGACCGGGTAGGACTATTCAATATGCTTCCTTAAAGGCAGTGCAAAGTGTAACAGCGTGCATCTCACTATTCTGATTATGTGGCATTCCACCCCCTTTCTGTCTTCTCCAGCTTTTAGTGAACACTTTTTAAAATGTCTGAGAAACAGGAAAAGAGATATTTCACAATACTTTGTATTTTAAGAAGTACGTAGTCTTGAGAGTGAGAGAACTCTTTTGAAAATTAGCAATCATTTCTGAAGGACTCATTTTTCTTGGAGTGTTTATCGTCATGAATAGCTGTCACATCTCAGTAATAAAAAAGGAAAAATCTTGCCTTGCAAAACAGAGCATTTTGCTTATTGTCCAAATGTAAAAAATTCCACGATATTTTGTTTTAACCTTATTTTATCTTGTTGATGTATTTCAAAATTGCTACATCTTTAAAGTTCAGAGGATAAACACTCTCTCTATTTAGTCCTGGGGCAACCTCAGCTCACCATTGGAAGGCTTTAAATCCTTGTCAGAGTTATCATTTCAACATCTCCCTCATTTGTGCCAAGGTAATGACTTTAGAGTAATTTTAACTGAAGCAGTTTGTTCCTAACATTTTTTTTCTACCTATTCAAACCAAAAATTACATTCATGAACACAGACTACTTGAAATATAACTCTTTATTCTTCTAAAACAATACATTTATTTCCAAAACTGTCACGTATTGTATTATTAAATGACAATATAATATATCCCCCCTTGACCGAGTGATAATACTTTTGTTCCCATAACTTTAACAAGGGTTGGAAAGGAGTTTAAAAATCTAATGAAATTATTTATTAGGGTTTTACCTAAGAAGGAAGTCCACCCAAAGTGAAGTTTGGCACAAATGTGGGATTTACCTCTTGCAAGTTATTGTAAAGAACATATTTCAGTGTACCGGGCACAAAACAAGTATATCACTTTTAGTGCACTTGTACTAATCCTAGTGAGGCATACCTGTTGCAGGCAATATAATGCACATGATGTTCAGAATTGGTGTTATGTCCAGCGATGTTTGTAACACATCAATCCCCACTGTTTCAGTGGTCCTAAAGTACATAAAGGAGTAACTTGGTTGGGAAACACCAGAAGTTTAAAATGGATATATTATTCCTACCTAATCAGTAGCATATATGGCAATAATTTTAACCTTATTATTGGATTGACTTCTCTTTGTTATTCAGTGATAGAGCCTTATGTGGCCTCACGGGCAAAATAAATTTTATACTAAACACCAGAAGGTTTTACTTTGTTGTTCTAATCCATATCTGCGTCTGTACTGCTGGTATTAGGCCTTCAGGGCTCACTCGGTATTCAGTCCATGCAGTCTGATGCCCTACCCTTGCAAAAATCACTCTGCTGTGGGCAACTGAAGGGGTTATAGTCATAGGGTCTCTGACCTCTCTCTGTGTGGTCAGAAAGGTACCCACAGTTGAGACAGAATTGCTAGCTGAAGATTAATGACCTTGAAATAATGCTTTTATATTAAGTAAAACACTGATTTTTCAATATTGATTAAATTATAATCATTGGTATCTACACTATTTAGGGTTTTTTATTGGGTTTTGTTTGTTTCCTTGTTTTTTGTTTGTGGAGGAATTAATTTTTTTTCCTTCAAAAACCTCAAGCAAATTTTGCACCCTTGCTGTTAGGCAAAAATTATGGAATATAATTTAGAATATCGAATACAATCCTTGGACCTTTATTGGTGACTACTTAAAAAATTAAGCAAGAATGAAGCTTTTCCTGGGTTAAAAAAAAATNCTCTCTGTGTGGTCAGAAAGGTACCCACAGTTGAGACAGAATTGCTAGCTGAAGATTAATGACCTTGAAATAATGCTTTTATATTAAGTAAAACACTGATTTTTCAATATTGATTAAATTATAATCATTGGTATCTACACTATTTGGTTTTTTTTATTGGGTTTTGTTTGTTTCCTTGTTTTTTGTTTGTGGAGGAATTAATTTTTTTTCCTTCAAAAACCTCAAGCAAATTTTACACCGTTGCTGTTAGGCAAAAATTATGGAATATAATTTAGCATATGGAATACAATCCTTGGACTTTTATTGGTGACTGCTTTAAAAATTAAGCAAGAATGAAGCTTTTCCTGGGTTAAAAAAAAATGTAAGGCTGGCTCTAGGGTATAGTAGAATGCCAAGAAAAATTCCATCCAGCAGCCACTCTGGCGGTCACACTCGCACCACCTGAGCTGTGATCACGGCCCCTTTGCAGCTACATACCCACACTCACACAGTCAGATCAGGTTTATTTNCTACATACCCACACTCACACAGACCAGGTTTATTTGCCAGCTCAACTCCAGGTTTCCCATAGCACCGACGTCCAGATCCTTCAAGTCGTTTATTCTGTTGCAATAACGAAACAGCAAAATACCAGTTTGAGCTGGTGCCTCCAAGAAGGGTCCCCAAAAAAGGGACACCCTGAGCTTTTATACCGTCACAGTGTAAGCGCAGGGGTCGGGTCATTAGCTCCTGCCGTGTGTCTGAGTGTCCAGTCCCCTGGTTGTGCCACAGGTCCCCGGGCCCTTTGTTATGCAGAGGGGTTGCCTTTCATGGCCTTTTGCCTCGGGCTCCGGTTCTTACCCTGACAGGGCTCAACTTGCAGCTCCCACTGCGGCTGCATACCAAGCGACCTGCACTGAATGTATTCCTCAACAAGAGGTCATGTGCGCTCCTCATGGAATTTTGTTTCTGTATAAAACATGAGGAGTTATTTTTGGTTGACTTATTTCTTGGTCATTCAATGGCTGCACAGTTAGGCAAATTTCATGGGTTCTGCCAGCTTACTGCAACCTTTTCATATATTGATGAGTGTAAAAATCTATTTTACTTTTATTACAATACATATTTAAATGCAGTTTAAGTAAGAATATCTGTACTTTTATATATATAATGCATTTACTACACATATATTATAATGTATATACTGTACATTAAAAAGTATACATTTTTACATGGACACCTGTATTTTAATTAGTAACTGATAAATAACTTTTTAATGTTTGGTTGATTGTTGGTAAAAGAGCAAATAAGAGCAGAAATTACTTCAATATATACTATAGATAGTTTATAGAACTGAAGGGTTATGTGCATGTATCTTTTTGGGTTTTTGGTGGATTGACTTTTTTGCTTTTCTTTTTTTAAATTTTATTTTGAATCCAGTATGTTTATTAGTTTATAAATACAGAAATGCTGGCAAATGTATTTAAAAATATTTGCAGCGCTTTGAAAAGCTGAAACTGCAGATGACTGGATTTTTGAGTTTTAAGTGTTTTGGATATGAATTGTAGTACATGTTATGCAAAAGAACTTCAAAACTACTAGGGTTTGCAGATGATGACTGTAAAACGGAGAGTGAAATATAATACAGAAAATATAATTTACTTTCTATAATACCAGTTAAAAATGGGGAGGGCCAGAAAACACAGAACACTCCATGAAGACATTGGCACTGGAAGTATAACAGGATGCTTTGAGCACTGTTGGCTCTTAATAGCAAAAGAATTTTACTCACAGTTTTTTTATTTTGTAAATAACTAGGATTTATTCCAAACCAGCTCAGATCTCCAAATACAATTCTTACTGTTCAGTTTGATCAGCTGGAACATTTCCATCTGTACATTTGTTTAATCTCATTAATTTTAATCAATCAAATATGAAATAATTATATAAATGTAACTTTCTTGGTTGTGATAGTGTGTGGAGAAAGAGAGAGAAAATTAGAAAAATTTCTCTCTCTCTTCTTCCCAGATTTATCTTGTGTAAGATATGTTATTTATACACTTTTCACCAAAGCATGTGAAACAGTAAGCTGCGTTCTGCCTGGAAATCAAGCAAGATTCTCTTACAAGTATGGTAGGCACATCAGAACTGAGTCTTCTTTACAGAACATGGTCTGATGCTTCCTGTACTCATTTGAGCATAACATACCACCACTTGACAGGGTGCCTTGCTTGTGCTCTTCCATGTGCCACATCTTTTCCTCTTTGCTGAGCCCAATCGTGTGCTACGTTGCTGAAACGTCACCTTGCCATTTGCCAAAATGCTCTGTTTCAGGTCACTGTGCAACTATGTTCTTCCTCATGTACAGATTTCCTCCCTTGCTGCTTGCAGCACCTGCTTAGTGCTGGGCCTGAACTGCTAATCTGCTGTTGCTGGGATGGAATCTGATTTCCAATATGTCCTGGAAAGATTCTGTGCTTTTAAGAAGGTCCTCTCAGTCTACACTGGGAGTGCTATGCCCAGGGGCACAGTGTTCAGGCTCACATTTCCTTTACAGTTTTAACTTCAGTTATGTTGCTTCTGTCCCTGTCCACAAACCGTATCTCTTGGATTTCTTTGATACTGCCTTGTAACTAATTGTATTGTTGTCTCTCTGTGCTACAAGACCTACCAGAAAAAAATACAACACAACAAGCAGTCCTAAGCCTGCATACAGGGAACTGGCAAGATCAGTCCAATCTCATTTAAGTCTGTTTAACTGAAGAAAAAATATACGGAATAACAGGTGAGCAAGTGGAATTGCTTTGTGGGTGGCAGCAGAGTGGGCCTCTATATTTCCTTGGTGCTTTCAGTCTCCTTATATATACATACAATTGCAGACACATTGCTTTTTTTTTTGCTTTTTTTTTTTTTT
>VYXB01002521.1:92021-165879 GCA_013397135.1 Pachyramphus minor
TTTTTTTTTCTTTTTTAAATCCTGGGAGACAAACCTTGGAAAGATGAAGATCAGAACTAAGTTGCTGTACTGCCACATGAATTATTATGGTGGCAATAGGCCCCACTGTTGCTGAATATTCATGGAACAATTTTGGATTACAAAGAGACTCCAAGGGACCGAGATTGGACCAAAAAGCAATGTGAGAATGGAACTCCTATGAAATTGAAAATAAATTAAGAAAGTTTACTTGCAAGATCTGATGCAGTTTCCTTCAACTTATAAATTTTGCAGTTTTGGGACACATTTTACCATTTCTGTTATTGTATGTTTTGCTGGATATTTATTAATATTTTCAGAAACTGGTCATTTGATATGATGAAAGGTGTAACTTACAAACTGCTAGCTTTGTGAGGACAACTTGTGTTTTCTGTTCTGAGCTTTACTGCAATCTGTGACTTTGACTGAAATTTTCCTACACTGCCTGGTTAACTTTTCTCTTTAATGGTACGAATTTCTAGGCAATGTTATTTTTCTTCTACTCTGCATTTTCATTTCATCTTTCTGCACAGACAGCGTCTCTGATTAATTACAGAAGACCATAATGTGGTCTTCTGTAATTTTTGTTTGTGTCAATAAATAGGACAGGTACCACTGGCTTGTGATACATCCTGATGAGACTGCTCTTTAATATGGGCAGGTGCAGTTAGTATGAAGAGCTTATCTAAAAAAGGGCAGCTAGGGAAATATAGCATATAGAATGCAGCGTGGATCATGTTTCAATCCTCTTGAGAGAGGAGTAAGAATGGTGAGAGAAATGTTTACAAATTACATTGCTATAATTTTACGTTATAAATCCATATAGAGCAAAATAACTCCTGAGGTGATCTGGAGTTCATGTAGGTCTGTTGGGCTCTGTGCCACAACAGCTGCAATCATTTAACTTCAATCATTTAATAAATGTCTGCTAAAAAACTAACAATTTATATTTCTGTATTGAATTATATTTAAGTATGTGTATACTTAATAAAATAATACAAAATGTTTCAAAGTCCCATTCCCAAAGTATAAGAGCACTACCAAAAAATTCTCATTAGCTAGAAGAACATTCCTTATTAGGTACCTTGAGATCTTGCAAAATATGATTTTGTTGGCATGTTCTCAACTGCTGCTTAAGCCAGACTTTTTAAAAACACAACTTGGTCTCATAAAGTTTCAAGACATGTGACTTCAGAAATGTAATAAATTGTATTATTTCAAATGTCTTTGTTTTACTGAAAAATTCAGCGGGACCATGTCACTTGGTATACTTGGAGAAATTATACTGATTTGTTTCTTTACAACAAACTTTCCTTGCTTTGTGCTCAAGCCATCTACATTTCATTATAGATCAGCAATTGAAAGAGGAAAAAGAAATTTGCTGAAGAGATCTAGATCTCATTTCATCATTGTAAGTAGAAGAGACAGGGCATATACTTAAACAAATATTGCATATTCTAATCCTGATTTTTCTGAATAAACCAAGAGCTGTAGCTGCCAAGTGTGTTGTTGAGGTTTTTTTTTACAGCTTAGATCATATCAGACAATGAATTTTATACTTCATGCCAGCAGGCCCTTTTTTATTTTTCTATGTGATAAAAGGAAAATGAAAGTGTGATTCCTTTAGTGCTTAGTGATTCCAGGAAATGCATTTTTATTGTGCCAGCTACATAATATGTGAATTTTTGTGTTGCCTGTTCCATATCTCAGTACAAATACAGGGAAGAAACAATGGTATTTGTAATAGTGAGAAGTCATGGTTATTTTATTATCCTGTACACCTTCTGTAGTTGAAGGTAAAGAGGTAGTAATGCTGCAACAGAAAAAATGCCTTTGTAGATGTACACAGATAGTTTATATGGTTAGATTTGTGTATCAGAATGCAGGAGGCTGAACGATGATGAAATAGATGGAAGTGGAGCTTATGTTGTCTTTTATTATTTTCTTTTTGAGAAGTTATTCAGTAAGTTTCACTGCAGTGATTTAACATTTACAAACAAACCCTCTTCCACCTCCCAGGCTAAAGCAAACAAACTCTTGAGATAAATGTGCAAAGGAGAAGATGTACTTCCAGAGGAAGTAGGGGTAGTGGAGGGGTGGTTTTTGTTTGGCTTGTCAGCGGTGGTGTTGGGTTTTTTTTGGTTGGTTGAGTTTTTTCACAGTAATAGTTTGGGATTTTTTTCTCAATATGATAATTAACTGAAGATGAACTCTGTGATCTGCAAAACTAATGGAACTTCTTTTGGTACAGACTGACTTCATTTCACCTCTATCCTGTGCTACATCAACTCCATAATCACCCATGTGTCTTGTGATGTGCTCACTGAGGAAAAGATACAATACTGAGACTTTTGGGGAGCTAAGCATGTACTTTATGACAGGCTGACTTTTAGCCAGAACCTAACTTGTTTAAACCAGATACTAAGAGCATTAAAGAGTTGTGGTGTTCAGTAAAGATAGTAATTTGTGTCTCTCTTCAATATGTAACTTCCAAGTGTTTTTTTCAAACAGGATTTGAATTATTTGTCCACCTTTAAAGTCGACAGATAATCACTTGAAGGATCAAAAACTACTGAGTAATTTAGCACTCCTGTATATTTAATTTACTTGAGAATATAGACTAGGAGGAAGATAACACTCTGTCTTCTTACACCACTCCACGCTAGAAATAACAATCAGATCTGGGTTTTTTCATCTTTAATTACATCTGTCCTGGCACTGACAATAATTTTTCATGTCAGGAAAAGAAGATCTGGTAAAGCAGGAGACTGCAACTTTCATTTGCATGTTTGGTGTGAAGCAGGAGTATTTTGTTATACTCATGTAAATGAAACTTAATTGACTCTTACAGATTTTTGCTTTACTGATGCATTTACCATTACTTTTTTTTTTTTGGTCAGAAAATTTTCGTAATACCCTTCAATTTTATAGTGATATTTATAGGACAAGTCTGACCCTATGAAGATGACTTAGTCTATTAAAAGTAACATAAAGATATGGGGTTTGAATAATACATAGTTGATACTCATCAGTGTAAGAAGCAGAGACGAGACAAGATAAGTAAAAAATTATGTACTTAGATAGGTAAACTGTAAGGGAGAGGAGACAACAGAGAAAGCAACAAAGATTGTATCTCTCTGGTCACTGATCAATGGACAACTGAAAGAACCATCTGGAGCTTTGAAGTTCAACCAGAAACCTTGTAATTGAGAAGAAACTAGGGAAACTTAACTATTATTGAGCCTCTCGGGAAAGAATTTTTATGGAAATTTTCAAGGCATTTGTGGGATTCTATAAATCCTGTAGGGGTATTCTGAGGGCATTGTGTGCATGAGTAGAACTATTTTGAGATCTTTAGGAGAAGGGCCAAAAGCAGTGAAAGATGGGGACTGAGTTGAATCGAAGAGGAGCAAGCATAAGAGACCAGAAAGGAGATGAGCTAAAAAGTGCCAGCTGCATGTTAGTAACTGATCAGTATACTTGTGAGGCCAAGTTCTGTGCTGGATTACTGCAGTTTGTCCTCCTTTCTTACTATTTTTTTCCTACCTATTTTCTGTGTGACCTTGTTCTTCATTCTGCATCTGTCAGAGATAAGGCTTGATAATAATTTCAAGCCCCATTAGCTAGAGAGGAGGAGGGCAGGGTGGAATATTCAAAGACCCAAAATCTGAACTAGTGACTGGATAAGGTACGTTGGATCCAGACAGGGATATCTGACTACGTTAGCCCATGCTAGTATTCAATGGATCTATGAATATCAGCGTACTAATGAGGTGAAAGTGTGTGTCCTGTTAAATAGGCTTTGGTACAAGTATTTACATTCATCTTGAATTTAAATGTATTTGGAATGATTATTTTTTATTCAGGTATTTATATTCTTGAATAAAAAGAATAATTTAATTGAAGGTTTTGTACTTGCAGTTACCTTATTTGTAAATGTTTGCTGATTTTTGTAAAAGAGAAAAGATGTAGTCTTCCAAAACTGATGATAAAACTTTGTCAGCTTTACGAAATGCCAGAAAAAAGACATTTATAATTTATAATATTTTGTAGTAATATAATGGTAAATCCATGGGAACACTAATGTTGAAAACACACATTGGAATCTTGTTGATAACGCTCGCTTAAGAGATGTTCATGTCGAGGTTCTGGGTTTGTTTTGCATTTTAATTTGAACTTCTTACTCAGTATATGAACTGTAGTATTTCAGATTTATGAATAACATTGTATCAGAGGTCATTGGTGTTAGTCACTAGAAATCAATTCTGAGCAACTAGTTACATAGTGAAACCCAGAGGGGGCAATGGGGTCTGCTTTCAGAGGCTGACTGCAACAGCCTGATGTCACACTGTATGGAAGAGAAAGGAGCAGGGCTCATCCTAACCCCTGGGAAAGGCACTTAGATTAAGCTTTCTGCTTGAGAAGTGGTAATAAGAGAGTGGATATTGTGTTCCTAGCGGGGAAAAGGGAGTTTGTGTGAAATACACAGTAATGTGAATTTTGCTGACAAGATCAATCATTTATTTCAGAGTTCAGAGTTTTCATTTTTTGGGTGGGAGGGAGGTTTCTTTTTTTTTTTCCCCTTTGGGTGAGGGGGTGGTGGGTTTTTTTTGTTTGTTTTGGTTTGGTTTGTTTTTTTTGTCTTGTTGGTGGTGGTTTTTTTTTCTTCCTGTTGCTGTCATTACTAAAGGTCTCAAACTGCTAACATATTTGGCTTCATTTTCCTCTCAGTCAATAATTTGATGGTAACGTGTGACTTTTTCCTTTTATTTGTTTGTTGGTTTGGGGTTTTTTTAAGCCGCGTTATACTGTTAGTATGAGTGTATCTTTTATGATTCAGACTTGAATATTGGTTTTTTTTCTTTTGTGATTTTTTTTTTTCCGGATGCCTCCAAAAATGAAAAGAACTGACCCATATATGCAACGGTTATACTTAGGATTTTCTAGCACGAAATGAAGGGAAGGAATAAAAAGGACCATTAGCCCTTCTTTTCCATAGTGCACAGCCATGTGGTGCTATGTCCCTCTCTGCAGACATTCAAACCCCACCTGGATGCTTTTTTGTATCACCTGCTCTTAGTGACTCTGCCTTGGAAGGGGACTTGAACTAGATGATCTCCAGAGGTCCCTTCCAACCCCAACTGTTTCAAGATAATTAAATAGAACTGCTGTTTGTGTATATTCCTCTGTATCCTGCTGGTACTCCCTATGCACTATTGTTGCAGCCTTTGTGAATAAATATGACACCTGCTTGTTTTGCATCCGGAGAGGCTGGTTCAGTATCATCCCGGTGAAAAAGGCATTCTGACTCTGTGAAGTATTGCTTAAAATGCCATTTCTTAGAGATAAAACTACAAAGACGGAATAATATTAAGGATGTTACATTCCTTCAGATGCTCGTAACCCTAACTTGTGCCACCTTGAATGGGCTTTTCATCAGGAAACGGAATCACTGGTACTACCAGGGAGCTGCTGACAGGCTCCTCTGTTATCATCAAAGGTGAAGTTTACGCTATGACCATGGAATATGTGCAGCACTGGTCTCAATGCCAGGCTGTGCATGTAGCACAGCATGAGCCAGGGCAAACTCAGCTTAAGGGTTATGTTGATCACCAGCTTCTTGGTATGCAAGGACCTTCCAGCCAGGGTCACTCTTCTGGTCAAAAAGAAAGTCACTCAGGGTAATGATAACTTTCCCACTAACCCAGAAGCCGTTGTCTTGGGAGAGCATGAAGGGAAAATTAACGTAATAAAAAACAAAAGGAGATTTCTTCACTGTCACCCTGTTAAATAAAAATAGTTAAAACAGATTAATCAAAACATAGGCTTGCAAGTGATGGTGGTGTCCTAAATGTTATGCCAAATTACCTATTTTTGGTACTTGTTAAAAATTGGGAGGGGAATCTAAATTATTAATGAAGTAAACTTGATATAGTGGATGTTGATTTCATATCAAAACTTTAAAAGATACTTATGATTGTTGACAGATAAAAGTATTTGTTCTCACAATTCCCTGTTGCCATATAGTTGGTGTTTCAGCAAAAAGTTTCTAAACAAGCATAATTTTCAGTAATGTGTGATAAGAGTGATAGTCATCTACTTGGGTTTTTTTCCCCTCATTCCTTACCTTCTCTAGAGGCTCAGCTACAGTCTATCCTGTGAGCTAAGGGGTCACAACTTGTTAATTATTACAATTAACAGACTTGTGCTGACTCAGTTCAAGAAGTCTCTTACAAAGAGGTGAAATCAGCAGGATTCTAAAGTTAAACTTTCATTGTATTAATATTAAACTGACTATGTCCAGCTACCTTATTAGTAATACTAAACTCATGAACAGTGTAAGTGGGAATTCTCAAAGTTGCAAGTCTTTTTGGATGAAAGGGAAAAGTCAAATTTTTTAATATAACTGTGCAAAACATTATCATCACTCAGCATAAATGAATAAAAACATATGTTCAGGCTAAGATACAACCGCTATAAGCAAAATATCAAACATAAAATTACACGGTTATCTTTAAAGAGAAGGATTTTTTTCTTTGTTGCCCATTTTTAATCTGTGCTTGTTTAAGCATCATTGCTAACTGAAGGTTAGCAAATACTTCTTAAAAATTCTCACTGGTTGCAAAGATGGAAATTTCAAAAAGGTGGTGCATCTTTCTGTAGTGGATTCAGTATCATAAGACAAAACAATGTAAAATATTTCTCATACTGAACCTAGATGAAATGTTCAGCTTGAACATTGTAAATGTGTAGAAATTTTCTTGATAACAGAGAAGAACCCTTCTTAGGAAAGAAATCTGTAAGATCCAGTGCTGGCGGATTGTAATAAATACAAGCTTGATATCATTACTATGCAATGGAGGAGAAGGCAAGGGGTAGGCATTCATCCAACCTTCAGTCTGATAGCACATTTAAAATTTAAGTCTAACAACACTTGAGATTTTGAGCAGAAATAAAGAAGGTTTCCTGTTGACAATATATGCTGGCGTGTTCTGTCTCAGGTAATGCCACAGTATTGTTAACTAGTCCAATTTTATGAATATGAGGGTAAAAAAAAATTTAAAACCAATGGTAAATGTTATTTTTTTCACCTTCTATTCAAGTGTATATCAGGTGTGAAATTAGTCCTTGACATAAAATCCAGGCATAGCCTAAAAAGCGAATTGTATTTCTCCTGTCACAGTAACAGACTGGTAGATGGTTCTACTCTGAAATGCCTGCAGGGAGAATTCTCTTCTCCCTTATGCTTTTTTTTCTGTCTGATTTCCTTCTACTATGAAAAGTTAACACTGATTTTCTTGTTGAAGATAAATTGTGGTCATTCTCATCAACTCCAGAAGTAAATGCCATAGTGTTTCTCAAGTTTTTATACCCAATGTTAATACTGAGCTGGGCAAAAAAATCCAAACTTCCAAAAAATCTGGAAGCTGTACTAATGTTTTTGGGGTTTTGTTTGTTTTTTAGAGAGAATATTAGTAAATGTTTCTGTTGTGGGCTAATTTAGTTTAGCTTTTGTATTTTTATGAATGAAAAATCTTAATGTACATCTGGATCTGGAATGCAAAATCTAGCAAAGAAATATTTATTGACACTCACGTGATTAGAGATTGCCTGCAGAATGAGGTGCTTCATGACCTTTCCAGGAATTCAGATGAGACTGACTGGCTGGTAGTTCCCTGGGTCCTCCTTCTTGCCCTTCTTTGAAAAATAAGGTGAAATTTGCTTTTTTTCTACTCCTCAGGCGCTTATCCTGACTGTCTTGGCTTTTCGAAGATGGTCATGAGAAGAGTCATCCAGCTCTGTCAGAACTTATGCATGCATACATCCTGTCAGAGCCTATGGCATTGTGGACATCAAGGTTGCATTGGTATTCTCTAATCCAATCCTCTTTAAACAAGGGGAAGTCTTCTTTCCAACATTCCTTTACCCTGGTCTCCTGGGTCAGAGATTTCTGAGGACTGATCTTGTCAGTAAAGATTGATGCCATGAAGGTGTAACTTTTTGTTCTCTGCCTCTCAGTTACCAGGGTCTCCCCTCCATTTAGTAACAGGCCCGCACTATCCTTTGTTTTCCTTTTGTTATTGATGTATTTGAAGTGGCCCTTCTTGTTGCCCTTGCCATCCTTGGCCAGATTTAATTCCAGAGGTGCTCTGGCCTTCCTTGTTTAATTTCTACTCACTCTGACAATATTTTTCCATTCCAAGTGTTCTAACCTTGCTTCCATCTTCTATGAATTTCCCACTTATGCTTGAGTAATGGCAGGAGTTCCTTGTTCATCCACGCAGGTCTCTTGCCCCCTTTGCCTGGTTTCTTGCTCATTGGGATGAATCATTCTTGAGTCTGGAGGAAGTGATCCTTAAATATCAACCAACTTTCTTGGACCTCTCTTCCCTGCAAGGCCTGTTCCCATGAGATTCTTCCAAGAAGATCCCTGAAGAGGTTAAAGCTAGTTCTCCTGAAATCCAGATTCATTGTAAGATATGCACATGGCTGTTCCTAATAACCTCACAGATTTTTTCTCCAGGGCAATGTTTGCTTCATAAAATTAAGTAGTACTAGTAGCTGTTGTTAAACAAATCTAGTATTTCTTCTAATAAGACAAGAATGTGCTTACTGAAAAATTTCTGCTCAATATAAAATGAAGGCACACTAAAATGAGGTTAATTTCTCCTGTAGTCTTTATCTTTAGTTTTATCTTTATTTCTTTGCCTTGAAAGATATCAGATACTTTAAGGACAGATAACTTACAACAAAAATTATTGATTCTAGGGTGAAATAAAGAGGAAGATACATGTAATGAGAATGAAAGGTCTCATTCATCTAGAAAGTCTCCTAAATGCTTAGACAAGTGTCAGCTTGTGTCATCTTGTCCTATTTGCAGGAAAATACTAACAAGGTATTGCCTCTTTTCACTCTCTTAAGTTATAGGAGCAACTAAAGTATAGGCTTACATCTTGAAAAGTGTAGGAAGATTTTTTTTTTTTTAAATTCTGGTTATTGTAGTATTTTAAGAACTGCAAAGTTTTAGTTGCCTTGCCACAGATTAGACTGAAGATTAGCATTGCCAACAAACTAACCAATCAAACCACAAAATCCATAAGGCCTATCTGGTTTGACCAGAGTGGAAAGAGCCATGTGTGATAAGAAAACTAAATAGTTGAGTGCATTGTATGTAAAAAGTAGAAAATTCTGCTTGAAAGTTTACATGTAAAAAGTCAGTGTTAGCTTTGAATTAAGTGTAACAGAAATCTGTTGAGAGAGCTGCTGAGAAGAGTGAAGCAGAAGCACTCTTGCCTTCACTTCAGTGAAGTAGTTGATCATACACAACATCAAAGGATCTTGATTTAACCTCTGAGGGAGTCTTCAGGTGAAACAGGAAAGCTGTTTTAAAGGTATTCAGTGGCTATTCAGTTGGATTGAAAAAATATTTTCTCAACATGATACTATATTTTGCTTCACCATTTAATTTGTTTTACAGTGTATCTTTGTGCATGAATTGTTAGTCTGAAATCATACAATTATGTGGTAAATAGTTGTGCTTTGAGGCTTCTTCTAAGCTGTCAGTAAGAACAGATTGTTTTTACATGATTTGATCTCTTTGTATGTTAACAGTGAAACTGAAAGCAAAAAAGAAACCTTTCATAAAAAAAGAAAAATATGTCACTTTGCACTAAGATTAAATAAATTATTTATTTATTTATTTAAACCTAGAAATGTATATAGTTCAGAATGTACAGAACTGCCATGGACCTGCCAAAGACCACTTGAATCAGTAAGAGTATTTCTATTAACCTCAGCTGGCTTTCATCGTAACCTAATTGAGCTAATAGATATTTTGAAATTTAGTCTTCTTGCAAGAGTAATCTTAACCTAAGATTACTCTAAACCTCTAATAAAAGGAGTAATTAATTCTTTGTGAAAAAAACTGTTTTTAAAGAACAAGGAGTGCTAGCCAATTCGATCTCTCCTAATCCATGTGAATCCTTTTTTTTCCTTTCCATTGGGTGAGGCAGCTCCTTCTCGAGAGGACCAGAAAAGAACACGTCATTGTCATGTCCTTGTAGGAAGTCAAGAGTGAGGGCTGTAAAACAGAGATGCTGCATTAGGAAAATAGGGGACAAAAAGCCTTTGAGAACTAGGGTTAATAAACTGAAAATCTGCAGTAGGAAGATAGGGGCAGAAAAACCTCTGAAAATTTTCTCCCCAGCTTTTTGGCTGTTTCCCAGTTCCTGGAGAGGATTTCAAATTAGACATAGTTTCATTGACCTTGAAAACTACAGGATCACTTTGTTAAATATTTTTGGTTAGTGTTGAAATCTACCGATATGCAGTAATGTCATATTATCTACCTTCCAAAAAATGAAGCCAAGAGTGAAGTTTCATCACTGATTCTCAAGTAAATCTCTCATATCTCGGGA
Organism: Pachyramphus minor; assembly: GCA_013397135.1. Taxonomy (NCBI): domain Eukaryota; kingdom Metazoa; phylum Chordata; class Aves; order Passeriformes; family Tyrannidae; genus Pachyramphus; species Pachyramphus minor. The sequence continues at coordinate 102,458 of VYXB01002521.1, forward strand.
TCTTACTGGAAGTACCCTCAAGTAGGGTGAGTTTGTATATCAGAATCCATTGTTTCATTATCAGAACACTGTATGATTTCTTTCTCAGCAGTGAGATGTTGGTTTTTGTTTGATTCTGTATCAACCTGTGATTTTGTGGGACTACTTTTTGCGCAATACAGATAATATGCTACTGAAGATTCTGGTTTCTGTCTGGCTTTCCTTTCATTGAAGTCAATAAGAAATTGTCACTAGCTTTAAACAATAAATGTATATCTGTTTCATACTTATCTTTCTTGAGCATATTCTTCATAGTTGAATGTTAGGCTGCTTCATACTAGATATTTCTAACTCTGCCTTTCTACCAGTGTCTCTGGATTATTTTAAATTTGCTTTCTCAAAGTGGTGTTGAATTGCTGTCAAACACAATTTGTCAGTATGACACCCTTGTCACAATTGGTAGTTCTAGTGAAAATACTTTTATATTAGTTGAAGAGAGTGCAATTACCTGAAAGTCATTTTGCATAAAAGATAAATGGAAAGTGTCTCTGACATGCTTGATGGAGGTTAGCAACCCTTTAAGATCTAATGAAATGTTGTGGATGTTCTCATTCTTAGTGTAATTTCCTTTACTTCTAATTAGAAGGAAACAGTTGTTTAAATGCAGGTAATACAATTAAATTGGCTGTGGGTGAAATACACATGTGATTGTTTCATGCTCAAAGGCTCACACTGCGTATGCTTGGTACATACATATACATGTGTCTAACCTGTGTGCCAGCTGGAGTGAAGGAATTCAAGATTTGGCATTTTTTCAGGGGGCTGTGAATGTGTTAAGTTGGTAAGAAGCATGAGATCAGACTGATAGTGACTACAGTTCACTGATATTTTAGGTTAGCTTTTAAGCATTTATTCATTTAGTGATGTGTCTCCTTAACAATATATACAGGAAGGATGACCTGCTGATTAACCTGTTATCTGGTATTTGAAAGTCAGTTATCTGTTCTGCTTGCATGGAGTCTGTGGGAAATTGTATGAAATACATTTTCAAATTGTAAAATACAGTTATTAGTACTATTTAGATCACTTTTGCAGAGACGTATTTATTGTTGCAAGATGCTCAAGTCCCAGAGAAGAAAGGGTCATGTAAAAGGCTAAAATACATAGGACCAGATAATCCTGATTAATGGGCAGAAATAAACTACATGCATACATATTTGAAACCATTTGCTCTCTAGTTCATCCCTTAAAACAGGGAATGAGCATAATATTTCTGCTTATTTTGTAGAACATAGTCCTACTACATATTTTATTTAGCCTGTAGCTATAATTGGAAAATTTAGCAAAGCTACTAATTTTATCTTGCCCCTTGCCCCTTTTCATCCTGTCCCACACCACTCCTTCCCTTTAGTGAGACTGCTGTCTTCCCGTGTTTTAAACTGGTCTGATGTGGATTTTCTCTTTATATAATTGCCTGACAAAAAAATATTTGAAAAGGTCCAGTTGTAGTTTGTATGTGGAACTCAGTATGTTAGCTTATTATTAAATAAAAAGACAATTAAAATATATTAGATATTGAAAGAAAAGCACCTGAAGCCATGAGTAAAAATAATTTTATCAACTGTGTTCCTGAGATTAACCTAGACTTTATTCCCCAATCCACAGTCAATGAATAATTCCTGCTCAAATAGGCACATGTTGTTAATTACTGTGGCAGATAGTTCAGTCCCAGGGTGGAATTAAAAACAACGTCTCCTATTCTGTAAAACTACTTAACTGTTCTACTAATAGCAACCAGTGGGAGCAACACTGTTCCAAATTTGAGCAGTGATAGCAAGACTGGATGTGTGCTCTGAACATTGCACGTGTGGTTGAAATCAGCTGTGGGATAGGACACATGTAGGTAGTTCTTTACAGAACTCATATCAAGGTATAAAAATACATATATATGAATATATATATGTATCATGTTTTTCCTTATCTCTACATTTCCTTAATGGGGTAGGGAATAGGAGCTGGGGAGGTCAGATTACAACTGATAATTCTATGAACATTTTTTGTTTGTGAAAGTGCCTCTATCAGTGGAGTCAAGCTGTCATAAACAACAAAAGTAGTCACACCACAGTCACTTAAAATGTTTGCTCACACACTGACTAATGGGGCAACAATTGGAAGATGACCCCCAGCTGCATACTGTGAAGAAAACTGTTGGACTGAGGTAGACTAGATTGGACCTAGAAACCACCAGTTGCTTCTGAGGTACTTATTCATGAAGGCCCTGACTCAATCCTTTATTTCATCATAATCCTGTAGTCTTTAAATGCATATAGAGGTTAACACTCTTGTGAATGTGGTCTGAGCTCTTCAACCTGTTGTTGGTACTGGGTGTGCTGTGGACCACTAGGGGGTCAGCAGGTTCTCAGTGCCAGATTACTGGTACATGTACAATCAACAGTTCTGCTACCCTGCAGAATTTATCAGTCCTTTGTCAACTAAGTCTTCAGAATGTATTTTTTTGTAGGGAGGGTTTTCCATCCAAATATATAGGAACCTGTTCATTAGACATTCACACCAATGAGGCCTTTCGGCACCACCACTCTGCCCATCTTTTTCAAAGTTCATTTCACAGTATTTTCCAGTTACATGATGGCTGGCATTTCATTAGATCCACAATCCTTACATTTACTCATAAGCATAAGCTTTTTATGCTACACTGTGACTGTGATTATCATAATTAATAAAGCAATACATACCAATGTAATTAGGCACAGCGCAAGGTGCATTAAGAGGGGTAAAATAAAATTCATCTTTAAGTTTTATTCCTTAAAAGTACAACTCTGGTAATGATAAGATGTTTTCAAGTCTTCATAAAATTTTTCTGTTATCCAGTATGTTCTCTTTCTTCTATTAATGTGCAGTAGTACATGTACAATGGAGATGTCCAGTTCTTTTATACAAGCACATCTTACCTTGACATTAAATATCACGGTATCACTGTCCTCTAACTTAGTACAGGGAGATTACTGGCCATTACTGGCAATGGTAATATATGTAATGATTACCAAAACATTCTTGTGCCATTCTCATTTTTCAGTATTGATAGCTTGATCTGACTGAAAAGTCTCAGCTAAGCAAAACTACTTTCAAGGTCATATCTGCTTTAAATGTTTTAAACAAACATTACCAAGTCATTTTGTCCCAAAATACAGGAATCAACACATTTGTAAACAAAAAAAAAAACCCACGTCTTCTAAAAAAAAAAAAAGGAACACATTTTTAAATAAAACTCTATTTTATGAGAATTGCATTACTAGAATCAATGACTGTAGCTGTTTAGTATATTACATAATGACATAGAATTAATACATTAGTTCAGAGGAAACAGACTTGTCCAGCATGGAAAGAGATAGGGGCATATTCATCTACTCTATCCTAAGGCTAGCTGTGACTAATTTTTTTGGTCACTGCTGGCAAAATTACTTAAGGAACACTGTAATCTGCTCCTTTTTTCTGCCAGTCTAAATTTATGTCACTGCCAGAGCTGGCGCTACTATGGAGGGATCACCATCATTGCTGCAGTCATTTCTGAGTTGTTTAACTCAGAAGTTTAACTATCCTATATTCATTACAGTAGTATATACCTTCTTGTATTAATTGTTTTCAAGAGATATCTATGTCTTACCTTTGACTGTATAAAGAACACACTGTATTTAGGATGCAAACAAATTTCCGAAAATCCTATGGAAACATGTCCAATTGCTTACACATGTTCTCTTACAAATTGAAAATAAGATTTCTTTTTTCCACTGTGAGTGTCTGATCAATTAATTTGTTAGTAAAAATGTTCTACCTCTACTGTAGTACATCACATCTAATTATGACGAAAAGTTTATCTGGTATTACCTCGGGCCAATACTTTTAATTTTTTATGAGTAATGCCTTGAGATAAAATATCTATTTTGTATGAGTTTGGTTAGTGGTTAATGAAGCTGAAAAATAATGTGTAGGTAGTACTATCATGTGAACACCTCAGAATTAGAATAATGCAGAGAAAGTTCATCAATACAGGAAAAATCAAAATGAGTGTACCTGATTTTTTTTTTTTTTCCTGTCAAAGGAGAAGACAAAGGAATCAGTAATTCATCTTATTTTATGCTAGGTTATTCAGAAAATTTTGTGAGCATTTTGGAGAAGTGAGACCAGTGATCTAAGAGGAACAGTAGACATATCTGAGTGACCTAGTCTACTGAAAGTTGTCCCTACCTATGGCAGGGAGTTGGAATGAGGTGATCTTTAAAATCCCTTCCAACCCAAAGCATTCTATATTTCTGTCACTTATACAGTACAAATCCATTGTGATCCAGTTCTCTGCCTTGTTGTCAAAGAAAGGCTCGCTTAGCACTGCAGTTGTTTGTCCCTCACTGGACACCAGGTGCCCACCAAAGCCGCTCTATCACTCCCTTCCTCAGCTGTACAGGGAAGACTAAATACAACAAAAGGCTCACGGGCCAAGATAAGGACAGACAGAGATCGTTAACCAATTACCATCATGGGCAAAACAGACCCAACCTGGGGAAAATAACTGAGTTTATTACTAATCAAATCATCTAGGATAATGAGAAGTAAACCCAAATCTTGAAACCACTTACACCTGCATCTGTCTTCTTCACAGGCTTTTCTTTGCACATGATTCTTTATCTCCCCCCCTCAGTGTCTCAGGGCGAACTGGGAATGGGGATTGTGGTCAGTGCATCACATGTTGTTTCTGCCACTTCTTCCTCCTCAGAGGGAGAACTCCTCACACTCTTCCACTCGTCATCCCACAGGAGACAGAACTCTTTGAACCTCTCCAACACGGGGCCTTCCTGTGGGCTTCAGTTCCTCCTGAACTGCTCCAACATAGGTCCCTTCCACAGGGTACAGTCCTTCAGGAACAGACTGCTCGAGTGCGGGCTTCCCATGGAGTTGCAAGTCCTGCCACCACACCTGCTACAGCATGGGGTCCTCTTTCCATTGGTCCACAGGTCTTGCCAGGAACCTGCTCCAGTGTGGGCTTTGCACAGGGTAACAACCTTCTTCACGCATCAAACTTTTCCAGTGCAGGGTCCTCCAGGGTCTGCACATGGAACTCTGTTCCACTGTGGCCCTCTGTGGGTTGCAGGAGGGCAACCTGTCTCACCACTCTTTCACAAGCTGCAGAGGAATCTGCTCCAGCATCTGGAGCACCTCCTCCCCCTCCTTCCTCACTGTCCTTGGTGTCTGCAGAGTTGTTTTCTCATACGTTCTCACTGCTCTCTTCTCTGGCTGCAATTGCTGCTGTCCAGTAACTTCCTTCCCTTTCTGAAATATGTTATCCCAGAGGTGCTACCACTGTTGCTAATGGTCTTGGCCTTGGCCAGTGGCAAGTCTGGCATGGAGCCAGTTAGCATTGTCTCTGTTGTACATGAGAGAAGCTCCTAGCCAACCTTGTGACCTGCCTCCCTGCTACCAAAACTTTTCCAAGCAGAGAACTTGAATTCTTTGAATAATTTTCCTTCTTTGTGTTTTGGAAACAGAATTGCTTAGAAACAGTTCGATTGCAATGATGGGAAGAAACACATCTGAGCAGCACACTGAGCAGTATCCCTCACGTATAACTAAGAAATGTATAAGAAAATCTGTGCAATCTGTCAGTTCAGCTAAGAACTAAGGGTAAAAGTAGTATACCTGATATGAGTTCTCTCTTAAATATGTACATATATATGTGATATGGAGACTATTTATGAACTCATTAGTCTTTTAAAATTAATTTAAATTTTCTATGTATATGAACAACTTCAAGTAGATCACTGACTCAGAATAGCATTAATACACAACCAGTGGCCAAAACTAAAAACCAATGGGGTAACCATAATGACACTCTAAAGACATATAACAGATTGTAGGTTCAGTGTAACCAGTCTGGGATATATTGTTAATACATGGAAAGGAACGATGACCAAAAGTGTACACGTATTCTCTCTCTCTGTCTCTCTCTCTCTCTCACACACACACACACAGACACACGTACACAGGAGGCCTTTCTCTTGGGTACCCAGTGGTCACTGTGCTTCATCCAAAGGGTTGAAGGGTCAATCATGGATATCCAGGAGAAAAACAGTTGCTTACCCAGTGGAAGGGTGAGAACACTCAGTCCCAGGAAGTCTTCTTGGGTGCCACCCGAGTCCCAGGATTAGGCTTCCCATCACAGACCTGCTGCCCTGAGCAGCACTGCATACAGGGGTTTCCTGTGAAGGTCACATATATAATCTGACTGAAGCAAATCTCATGGTCATACATGGTCATGGTCCAGAAGCTTCTTTGGGTTAAGGCCTCTAATGGGCCTCTGTTGGCTGAGGGATGCCCATCTCATTGATGTTGCCCATCTCCTTCCCACCACCAGACCAGAATGTACCCCACAGCCGTGGGGGGTACGTATGGCACAAAAATAAGGGGATGAATGGCTGGCAGTTGCCAGATATTGGCTGTGGGGCAGGGGTACGCTCCTGCCACAAAACTACATTCTTTTCTCTTTCATGGCTCTGGTCAACCAGTCTTCACCTGCTTTTGTCTTAGATTGTTTTAACTCAACATGTTAACTCTGTGTTAGCAATGCATGTTTTGTAGCATCAACTCAACTATAGTTTTAATGGGGTATACTGATGTGGGTGATCATAAAGTTCAGTGTGAACTTGAACTGTATTTTGGAAGCAACATAAAGTCTGGGGAAGAACAATATATCTAAAAAGATTATAGTCTCTCTGCAGAGAGTTGATGAGCATAATTTTTTTTTTTTTTTCCTGGCACTGTTTTGGATTTGAAACATTTACAATGTAGTGTTGAGGTACCTTAATAAATTATTGACTGTTTGCATCCAACTGAACTTTTTCCCAAGGTATTCTGAAGCTGTAGACAACAAGAAAAACTAAAGAAACAGAATAAGAAACACTGTATGGTCCCAGTACATGTTTTACATTTAGAATGTGCCATGCACATTTTGGATTGTTTGTTTGTTTGTTTGGTATGTTTTTGGTTTTTTCTTTGGCTTGTTTTTAAACACAGTGAATATAGAAAAATTGTTCAGCCTTTTCCTACAAATGAATTTCTCATTTGTAAATTAGAGTAGTCACACTGGGATTGCAATTCTCAGAGTTACTGCCATTCATTTAGAGAACAGACTTCCCATGTGGACTTCTATCCAGAAAAAAAACCCTTGAATTAGAAAGTCAGTGTTCAAAATGAGTTTTATTCAAGAAATTATTGCAGAGAGAAGACACTAACAAAAATTATGGCTGCAGCTAATTTTTGCTAGCAGATAAAAAGAAAGATTTGTTCCATAATATATAATGAATTAACTTTTAGCCACCTGTACTAACATGAACTTAATTATACTTCTTTACTCAATATAAGTAATAACTAAACCTATTTTAAAAATCAAATTTAGCTTTCAACTCATTGCAAGCCAGTTACTCCTCTTGTTTGTCATGTTCACTGAATTGAAACAATAGCAAGCTGAATTCAATTTTTCCATTTCCAATTTAGGCATTTTATTGAAAGAAAACAGAATTAATAGTTATGTTAGTATACTACCTGTGAGACTGGGAATGATGGTTTTTGTATTTGGGGTTTTTTGGTCACTTTTTATTTAATTTTAGGATTTAAAATCTCAGCAAACTCTGAAAACTAGTTTATTTTTTCCCCGTTGGACTTTAAACCCATACCCCACCCTCACCCCAATTTAGATGCAGTAACCAGTTGTTCTCCGTCTTGATCCCTTAGAACCAAAAGGAGGGGTTGGAATCAAATTTACACCTCACAGCCACTGGTCTAACATTTGATCGTCTCTCTCTCTCTCTCTGTATGTGCCTTGTGCACAATCTGAACTACAAAATGGTGTGCTATTTCTTGTGGCATGTATTTATGTTTTTGTATCTGTAGACACACAAATATCTCTATGCTCTACCCTTAAGGTATACGAAGATGTAAAGCAAAGCAAGAAGAGTTTCCATATGAAATGTTTTAATGTGATTACCCTGGAATTACTCATAATAAATTGGTTAGAGCATGTTTGTCTGAGATGTAAATTTGGTTCCCTTTAAGGAAAAGGTCTACCCAATTTATTAGTAATTTTCATGACCCGCTGATAGCAGGCAAGATATTGTCCATTCTTATGAAGTTGAACTCTTTTGCAAGTGGACCACTACTAGCTGCACTGGTACCTTGTATCTGCTACTTTTTTTCCATTTTTTTCTTTTTCTTTTAAACATGCTTGCTTCACAAAACACTCAAAACAAAACCAAAAACCTTTCAAACCAAACCAAAATCCCCAAACATGAAGATCTGCTGGAAAAGGCTTTGGGGCTAGAAAGTTGGTTTTCTCCATGTTCATCAAACCACTCAAAATGACCTCAAAGTAAATTGTTTTTAACATAAACACATTAAAATTAGTAATTGAACTTGAAATCCTTGCCGTTTTGGAAACATGTACATACTGGAAATACACAAGTACTCAGTGTGGTTAGAAATATATGAAAATGCACAGTCTTGTAGATGTTAAGGTCATTGAAGACCCAAGACACTGTTGATTTTGAACTTGGAAAAGTGGGCTAAGTGTAGTAATCATTTTTTTTCTGGAATGTTGTGAGGTTACCTGACATGATCCCACTATTTATGTGCTGTGATGGTATTGTATTCTTGGAGATATAAAAAGAGAATGGGTAGCAGGTGTAGTTGTGAAGGAACGTTTGAGTGAACCAGAACACTAATCTTGCAAAGTGACTAGATGAATGCTTCAGGCGTTGTTTTGGCCCACCATCATTTTCAGTGTCAAAAGAAAAGTAGGAATTGCTGATATGTGATACAAGAACAGAACTACTGCTTGGCTGCATTCGCACTTTTCTGCTATGGTTTGTGATTTAGTGAGACAATGATTAGTACAATTACAGCACACCTCCTGAATTTAGTAAACCCGCAGGCTGAGTCTGAATATATTACAATCCATATGAGACAATTTGCTAGACGTTGGAAAGTATGGCTGCTAAAAAGACGATATTTATGCAAATGTATTGATGGAATTTACTGCGACCTGTTTAAGCTGTAAAAGGTGAGAAATCATTGCCTCGAAGTTATGTATGTTAAACAATAAGATCTAATAATGTCTTGTAAGAATTACAGTACATCTCTCTCTCTTTCACTCCTGTCTTAAGAGACGCTGTGTATCAGTTGTACAGGATTTGAAGAATAGAAGGGAAAACCAGATACCTGGGAAGATGGGTAACATTTTCTTCATATATATCAATGTGTTGTAATTTATTTATTTTAATGTGCGTAATAAGCAGATGTTGTCTGTGCCTTTTCAATAAAGACTTTTGTTTTCTTCAGCCTATCATTAATAATGCTTTCTCCTTCTTATCCTTACTAGTGGTGTGGTTGCATAGTATATACATACTTTTGGATGTTTATAAAACCGGACTGATGTTTGTTTCCTGTATGTTAATATAGAGGGGGCATAGCACAACTTCAGAACATTTAAGGTCACCCTGACTGAAAAATGTACACATAAATTTCACCAGTTCTGTCTCTAGACAGGAAACAGATGCATGCATACATTATTCTTCCACTTTTCTCATTCCCATCTTTAGCTCTTAAATTCAGTGTGAACATTGAAGCTTTTTAATGTACCATACGAGTCACATAATTTGAACAGTCTACAGCCCACAGAGAACAAGACAGTTTAAATAAGGATATATATGAAGAGTGGCTTTATGCTGTGTTGTGCAGCTAAAACTGAGTAAACAGGTATAAACTGAAATAAGGACTTATAGCTGTAGTATATTTGATATTTCTCGTTTGATGGTTTTGGTTCTTCATTTGAAACTAAAAAAGAAGAGACTTTTGTATTTGAATAATAAGACTTTTTAGAAAAAACTGATAAAGTATCTGCAAAAGGAGTAACTACTGTGACAATCTATGCCTATATTCACTCAGGAAATAATTTTATTTTTGTATATTTGGTGCACATTTATCTTAAACTTGCTATTTCACTCAACTTCCTGTTTAAATCAGAAAAGACCTGCATTTGCTTCAGAGGGAGCTGTATCACGACCACAGTTAATTACTAACAGCACTTGATAGACTGTAATTTGACCTTAATGTCTTAATATAGATACTGTAATTTGACCTTAATGTCTTAATATAGATATGCAGATATGCACATAAAGCTATTAGTGCTAGTTTTAGTTTAAAGGGGCTGCGGTACCTCAGGGGCACTGTACAAATTTGCTAAAGAATGAAGAATTATTTTATTCAGGAACTAAATCTTGAATTAATGTTTAATGAGAAATTTAACCTTGTTCTTCCCTCTTATGAAACAGTTCTTAAGAGAACTTGCAATACAGCAGGAAACTAGGGAAAAGTTTTTATTTCTCATTCTTTTGAAAAACTAGAGAACAGTTCAGTACATAGATTACATCTCTGCATCTGGTAATTGATATGTCCTCAATAAAAATAAAAACTTTTAAAAAAATCTTATTCATGAAGCATGAATGAAAATTTATTTTCCTCTTAAAATGGAAGATGTTGCAAAAATGGGAGCTTAGTGTAAAACAAGCTTTGAAATTCACTGCTACAAGTAAAAGATACATTTCTTATATACCCACACACTAAAGAAACATTTGGATTTAGATGACTAAATTTAAAAGCCAGTTTGACACTGACTAGCTTGAAAACTGCATTTTCTCTTGCATGCAAATTGTGTCCTTATAGTGTTGTCATGATGAGTTCTCTCATCTCTGCAGCTATTTGAAAGTCCTAAACATATCTACAGAGTTATACTGGTAGTATGGCAACATTTCCCTTTACTCTAGAAAAGCAAATGTAGCAATGACATTCTGTTCTTGCTATCAAAAATTAAATTAAGTACTTGTGCTTTAGACATCAACAAAAAGTGAAGACACTGGGAGGACATCTCCAGTCATTCAGTCTATGGAGAATGTTTCTGAATTAAAATACTGTCCTGGTTTAAAGATGCTGGATTTGCTGTGTGTCTGTGCACTGTATGCATCACTTCCTATGTGACACAGTGAAAGATGAAGAGGAAATGCTAGTCTGAGGTCAAGTTACTAAATAACAAAGACCCTGGCTGAGGAAGGTACATCTCTATGTTCTGATTCCTGATGAAGACAACCTGAACATAAGCTAATGTTGTCTTTGATGTTAAAGAGGTAAAAGTGAGGAAAAAATGCTTCACTACTTGAGTAGAAATATTTAAATTGGGACTCACACCTTTGTAGGCAACTGTATTCATTTGTATTTAAAATTTAAATCCCATACTTGATTTTTAAGGGTTCTGTTTTGATGCTGAGATAAAACTGATGAATAATAAGAAACTTTATGGAATGGTATTCTTTTTGATATATGACAGTCAGATAATTTAACACAGATTGGGTAGGTTAATTTAGTCCTAGTAAAGTCATTTTCATGAAATCCTATCTTTACTGAAGAGACAGTATTCCATTGTGTTAGATTTCATAATTTGCAATGCCTTGTATTTCTTATTATTTCTGGAACCATGTGCTGAAATTCTGCTATTCTAAGCAGTTATAGATTAGGCTGGAGATGAGACATTGGGCTCTTAGGTACTCAGAGGTACTCATGACAAAAGCAACTTGGGTGGTTTTAGCATGAAATATCCAATTTAAACTTATCTTGATGAACTGTTTGCTATTCAATAGAGTCACAAAGTGGAATCTTTCTTCACCTGCTAGTGGAGATAGACTTCAGTGTTCAATAGCCATGTGACTTGGTGAGAAACTTTTAGAGAGAAGATGTTGTTAGGTTTAATAATGCTTTTAATTATTCTGGAAAGTGACACCAAAACTTACTTGACTTTGTCCTGAACCCAATTCATGCCAAACTGAAGAATGTTAGTTTCTTATACACTTAGATTTATGTGACAGGTGCATGTTTTCTTGTACTTTGGAGAAATAGGAAAAACTTTTTACAGAAATATTTGAAAAACAAGTGGTTTTTTTCACTGTTAAGAATCGTTATAAGTTCCCAAACCAATATTTGGATCAGTATTTGTATTTTGTTCCTCAGATACTCTGGAATGCTAGAATTGGAGAGCAGCCTAATTCTCAGTATTTTTAATGAAATTTATGAAATATATAATTTTTTTCTGTTTTCTTTGTACTTTCAGTCTCATCACTGGAAATTACACTAATTTTTAACTTTCACATAGTAAAAAAAATATTCAATGTTTGCTATCTTGGATGCTAGCTCGAGTGACATTTTCTTCTTTTGCAGGATTGGATCTAAATGTAGCACATTTTATCTGTAACTATAGTAGGCTAACACGTAGATGTGCACCTCACCTAGGCATCATGCCTTTACTCGTGTGTCAGTGTCTCTTTTTATAGGTTTTGCTCTGCTTTTTGTCTGCAATTTCTGTCCAAGTAGCTCAGCATGTATTTAAATGTCTCCATAACTGGCACTGCATTATGCTCTGTTTGCACAAACATATTCTATATAATGATAACATACTTAGTGTGAATTTTAGTTCAATTATAAGAATCCTGTAAGTTCTGTTTGCTTTACCAGATATATGTTGGAAGTTTTGGCTTTGAATACATAACTAAATTTCAACTCAGTAACTTCTTATTTGTTACAGTTATCTCTTAAAGATCTTGAAATTCAGGCTTTGCTTTAGTTGTGTGTTAATGTATTCAGAAAGACACTGAGTGTGCAGAACTTCTGACATATTAATTCTATTTTGTTTCTAGAAATCAAGTAGAAGAAAATTCATTACTGTCTTCCAGTTCAGTCAGTGTTTATTAATAAGTGAAATCATTCAAAACATTCAAAGCAATTTTCCATTAAGAGAAACATTCTTAAATGAATGTCATTACTGACTTGTCAGCTTGTTTTGCTGTAGGCATCAATCTTCAGGGATTTTCAGAATGCCCTGCAGAAATGGAGAACTGAATGTGGTTTTTTGTTTTCACCCGTGGGTTATTCTAAATAGAGATGGCAACATTTTTTCAGGATGAGTGAAGAGGACCTAAATAGCTGGCCAAGAAGACCTTAACTGTGGGGTAGGCACAGTACAAAGACATTGAAAATTTGGGGTTCAGGTTCAGTTTAAGAATGCATGAATCAAAGCATGTCTTATTTTACAGCACAGCTGAGTAACAAAGGCTATCTGGAACAGAGGCTATCTGAACACAGCCACACAAACTAGAGTGATCAATAATGGCAATTAACAACAATTGGTTTATGACAATTTGAAATGTTGTTTCACTTTGTGGAAATGAAATGAAATTGATCTTTTTCTGCCTTTTACTTCACCTTGCCTAGTTTTAACTTTCTTGTAAATGTCTCACAGCAAGAGAGAACTATCTCTGAGCTAACTTGTTCTCCCAATAATTTTATTGCCTTATTTGTTTTAGTGCTCCAATTGCTTTCATAAACTGTTTGTTATTTTTCTACTGTATTTGGTCCTCCTTATTCAACCAGTGATGCTTTTTTCTGGTCCCCATGTATAATCTCATGGTTCAAATTTTTTGTGTTCACTCCACCTGCAATTAAATGTGCCTTTCTTGTACCTTATGTCTTATTTCAAATCTGTACAAGAATTATGATGTCGAAATTATCTACATGCTGCAGAATAAAAGGAAATAATTGGGAAAAAAGGTGGTGATTTGGACTAATTCATGCCTCCAAGAAAAAACATAGTTAAGGTCCTTAAAGTGAAAATGCCCTGCAATATTTCAAACTTGACACTTGCGATTATGAACTGTTTAGCTGGTCTCAATGCCAAGAGCAGTTAAGGAAACGGCATTTCAGATAGGCACAAGGCATTCCTGACAGGTTTCCTTGGCTCAAAGGCAGACCAGGAAAGAAGGCTACAGGGAAAAGAAAGGAGACTGTTTGTACAGTTAATTGGTGTCACAGTTTTTATTGTTTGTTGTGTTGCAAATCCAGGCACTTTCAGGTTTCTGAAGAAGAACATCATAGCATGCTCTGGTAGTATATAGGTCTGATGGGAAGGCTGGATACAGGAAAGCTACTGGTTTTCAGCGCAGCCATTAAGAAATGTAATTGACAGAATTGCCTTTTGGTTTTGCAAACTCTTATGCATGTCTCTGAGATATATTTTATTTGGTGTAGTTGTAAGAGAATTGCTGTCCACTGGGTATACCTGCAGTTTGTTTCCAAATATTCTCTGAGATTTGCTTTATTTGGTGTAGCTGTAAGGAAATTGCTGTCCACTGGATATACCTGCAGTTTGTTCCCGAAATAGTTTCTCATTATCTTTATTATGGATTTCACGCCAGATTAGTTGTAGCTGACAAGGTCACAGATTACCAAAATGAGTTGCTGATATCCTGTGGGCTTAGGTTTTGTTGGTGGGGAACATATTCAGATTTGAAAGCACTAGGGATTGCAGTGAAACGTAGCCTCTTTTTGGAGACCTATGCACCACATAATCTGTAATTGCAGGAGTATTTCCAGCTCTCTTTGCTTCTGCATACTGAAGACACCTCCTGCTTGTGTAAGATGACCCAAAATTAGCTGGGCTCAGTGTGTGCATGAAAGAAAGAATAAACCTTACGTTTTTTCTAATGTAACTAGAATCAGTCTTGTGTAAGAAATAAACCTAACAGGAAAGTAGGTTTATTTGATTTGGTTAGTTGTGCTGTGCTCTTTCCTGGCATTTATATGCAGTTTTTGTATAAGTGTTTTGGTTTGGGTTGTTTTTGGTTGGGTTTTTTTTATGGTTTAGTTTGGTTTGTTTTTTTACTAATGACTCATCAACAATCTATCAGGTAAAGAAGATTGCACAGACTTGTTAAGTTGGCAAAATTGGAAAGGTCTCCAGTAAGTGCTGAAAAAGTTTTACTTGATATTCTTGGCTGATGTTGATCAAAACTGTGAATATTAGTATATTATTAAACTTAAGTGTTACACAAGAAGCTTTTATAACACTTAGGACTTCAATGCTCAAGTTTTGAGTTTGGAAACTTTTTTTGTGATTTAATTTCAATATAGTGCAGTCTCTGATAAGCTTATCTTAAAATTATGTTAACAACAGAATTCTATAGTTATTTTTACTTTTATTTTTACTTTTATTTCACAAACAAAAAGCAGTTTTCTTTAAAAGTTTTAATGACGTGTTACTTTTTTTTTTAAGTCAGATCATGTTTTATGGTATTAAATTAAGAAACTGGCCCAACTATTCAATTCATCTTCCATTCCTGCACTTTCAGGGGAAAATTGAGATAAACTTGCTCATTATGAATCTTTGAAATTTTCAATTTTATATTCAACACTAAACTGTTGTTATGGTGTCATTATTCAACTCTACCTTTAATCCAGTGGTGATACCATGAGACACTCCTATTCTCTAACCTCTCCTCATGGTTTCTTCCTTTCTTTTCTGTTCTGCGAGGTAATCTATTAATTCACATTGTTGCCCAGTGAACTAAACTGGGATTAACTGATGACCTTTAGAAAAAATTGTTTTCCCCTGCAGTTGAGAGGATGATTAGAGGAAAGGTTTCCATATTAATTTTACAACAAGTTTTGCCTAAAACCTGCCCACTCTGGTTTATCATGTGTATCACACATGATAATACTTACATCAGCTTAAATGAGAGAGCACTATGGGCATCACTACAAAGTTCAGACTGAGACAGAAGAAAAGAAAGGCAGTTATGCTGGTTGATATCAGTTCAAACTGATCAGATAATTATGACAAAATACATTGCAATAACTTAATTTCAGGATATTGCAGGTCTTTAGGTAGTACTTTTCATACCAAAAGATCCCAAAACTATCACATAAAGATGTTACTTTATGTGCTCCCTGTAATAAAATGCAGAAAAGCAGGGGGAAAATGTCATGATGTAATTTGTCAAACCACTAATTAATGTTGATTAATAGATAATATTTCAGGAGCTGATTATGCTTTTCATGTCTAGTTAAAAGTTTAATCATTTTATTCCAAAGAGATTTTTAATCCAAACATTAATATTAGTGTTCAGTATCTTACTGGAAGGTGATATGATGGCTACTTGGAAGAGAAGTAGAATAGGCAATGCCTTCAGAGCCTCTACATAATAAGAAATTACACAGTTTGGATATAGACTTTTTAGTACACAGTTTAGAAACAGGCACTTCATTTAACTTAAACTTTGTTGTTTCATTAGTATGACACTGAAGAGACCACAGACAGTAAATATGTAGGTTCCTCTCAGCAAAGTTTTATAAAACCCCAGTATGAATTATCAGGTGAGCCATACGCAGAATCCCAGTCAAGAACAACAAAGGTAGTTTTGAGGGGGAAGAGAAGTCCAAAGGGTGCTGGATGATGGATAAGAGTTTCACATATTGGAAAGAAACCAGTCAATGTAAAAAGAAAGACTTTAGCTACTGCAGCATTTCCTTTCTTAAAGAATTAGAATTATTTTGTAAATGGCTTCTTTGTATTCATTTTTGGATAATAAAATTAATAAATGCAGTATAGGTGCCCACTTTTTTGGTTTAACTCAATGAAATTTTTAACATTGGGAAGCAACGTCTTACTTGTGAGCATCCTGACATTTGGGAAGATCTCTGATGTGACTTTAATTTACTTGACTTCCCATCTCAGACCTGAACCTCCCACTAGCACTGGTTGCTGTAGGTACCACATATGAAAGATGGTCTCCTCAGGCAAATAAAAACTGTCGAGGGAATAAACTGAAGACATAGAAGTGTTTCCTGTCGTGATATAATATGTAGGAAATACAGCCAGCATATCCATTAAAACCTATCCCCTATATGTATTTTTTTTGTTTTGTTTTGAAATTGTAAACACATACTTAATATTTTTTATAAATTTATTGCTAAAGCATAAACATTCAAGATACCCCATATTTTAAAAATCATATTGATGCAGGGAGGAGAATAAACTGCAATTTTAGGAAGACTGCTAGCAGATTTCTTCAAGCCTGGTTGACCAGCATCTTATGGCACCAGCAATCAATAAGCTTCTGTACACTTTGTACAAGAAAAGCACCAAAGGTTGTGCATCCTGACTGTCACAATGAAAATCAGAAGCCAAGATAGTCTGAAAGGAACACTGTGTGGGTGACATAGATTTTGGTGACAGCCAGCACTCTCCCTAGGCTTTGAAATAAAATCTGCCACAGAGATTAGACCAGGTGAAGACCTCTGGGGACCTTGTGTGTGCTGCTGAGGCTGCTGCCTCAGCAGCTGTGAAGCAGCTGTGGGTCTATATAAGGAAAGATCAGCCGGTAGATGTGCATATGCTTGTAGTGCGAGTATGATCTTCCAGATGGCTCTTCAGTTGTTATAGAGATGAGTTAGCATTTTTCTCTGTGAAGAAGGTGTAACACATTTTCTGTAGTATCTTGGAGTTAATAGTATTAAAACTGATGTCAAATTGGATGTTAAATTGAAATTTAATTTGTCTAATTGTATGTGGAACTGAATGATGGTAGTTCCCAGCAAAGTCACCTTGAGTTTCTAACATGTTAGAGTATCAGGACTGTGGGACAACCTTCTTGTCTCATTTTCTAATAATTTTCCTAGCTATTAGTTTTCTAATTCTTTTGCATATAATAGTCTCTATGCTGATGGACTTGTCTACTTGCTACACAAAAGTACTGTTTTCTACGTATATATCAGTGAATGGATCATTTGCAAGGCAAGAGCTAATGAGTGGTCATTGAAATCTTATCAGTTAGAGAAATAAATATCCAAAGTATAAAGGAAGTTTCAGGTTAACATAAATTTTTTAAAAATCCAGTTAGAAATATAACTAACCTTAAACTACTTCAGATAATTGTCATAGCCAGCATGGTAATGGATGAGGAAAAGCAAGATCTTGTATTTCTCTAGGTTCAGGTTAAATGGAATCTTGTGTTATTAAATGATAATTTGTTAAAAGCTACTTAATTATACAGAAAAGGGTTTATCTTTTACAAACATAAGCTCTTCTATCATATATTCTTATGAAGATAGCACTAGCTAACAAAAATGTAGTTTCTCTTGTTATAAACCTGGGTCTTCAAAGGCGAAGAAGGGACTCTGGGCATAACCGGCTTTCCTTTCTCTTTATCAATACCTTTATTTTGTGAAAAGCAAGGTAAACAGACCCTTCTTTAGGACACCAGGGAGGAGGTAAGTTGGAAAATAATGGTGAGGTTTCTTCTCTTTACATTTTTTGCAACTTCTCCGTAGAATTATACAGGTTGCTTTCTGCTTTATGAGTTGCCAAACAATAATATTTGAAGTGTCATTTTAGTTTACTGAGTCTTGACATCTAATTAGTAATAGTGTTGATTTACCTAATCAGGTTTGCATAATGCCACCTGAACAATATATGAATTTCCATTTAAAAAGTGAACGCTTCTCCATTTTCTTCTTTGAGAATTACACGTGTGTGTATGCATGGTATGGACAATAGGACTGTAGTCTTTCAGCTACAGTCACTGACAGAAACGTATTTCGAATACTGTTTTGTCTGAAGAAGGTTAAGTTACCTAAGAACACAGGACTTTTCCCCCAATTATTAATATTTTATGGAAGCTTAAAAAAGATAATAAACTTTCTCATTCTAAGTGTTTGATAGCGTAATAATAAAAATGCAGAAAAATGTTTGTTTGGATTGGTTTGGTTTTTTACCTCTGTAGTATAGAAAAACATATTGCATACCAAATAATGTGATCCCTGAAAGCACAGTGTTCTGTTTTGGAATGATCATAGCACTGAAATCAGTGTTATTAATCTCATTGAATTGAAAGAAAGCAGACATTACTGAGGAACTCCATTTTCAACCCATACTTTCGAAGTGAAGCTTTTTCCTTTTTTCACCTGAGCCATTATATTGTATTAGCACTTCTTCAAGTTTTTTTGGATTTTTTTCCATGTTTTATCTAATGTTTTAATGTATTAATGACAATTCTTTCTGATGCTACAAAAAAATTGTAAACAACTATAATTTTTAAAGGAAATGATTGTGTGTAGGGAATTGAAAACAAAGTCATATTTTTATGACATAGAGAAAACTTGAAATTTTCTTGGCATTGAACAATTTGTAACTTTATTTCAAATGTTTTGGGTTTTTTTTTTGAACAATTGCTAATTGCTCAGTCGGGAAACACTATACTATATGTTAAAATATGGAGGGCAACCAGTAGCTGTTCCTTCAATCCACCGGCACAAAACTATTTTCCTTGAATGGTAAATCAAAAAAAAGGTCATATGTTTTCCAACATATGGAAGAACTTCGTAAGCTTTAACAGTCTTTAGCAATTTAGGTTACTTTAGCTTGTAACTTATATGGTTGAATTAAATAAGTAATTTATTTGTGAGCATATCAAGCCCCTTGCCTACTCATATTACTCATCTAAGTTCTTACGGTCTGTTGGCATTATCATTATGTGAGCATTATGTGAGCAAGGAGCATTCACTTAGACTCTCATTGCTACAGTTCCCTCCTTGCAAAAACAGGGTGTAGTTTATCCACCTGCCTATTGGAAACTGAGCACTTGTACAACCTGTGCAGTCAGTGTTGAGGAGGGACCTGTTGGGCATGAGTTAAAAATGGGCTGAAAAGTGTGCCAATAGTCAAACAATGTGGGCAGTTGGGTAGCATTGCCTACTCCTGTGCACTGGCCCTAGTTAGTTCACAGGTGCAGATGACATAACCACCAATACTGCATTTCAAAAGCAGAATTTTCTGGTAACTTGATCCACTCAATCTCTATTCTTTTTGCAGAGAAATATACAATGATCATAACACCAAAAGAAACAGAGAGAGGGAGAAAATGAAAACAATCCCCTGGCTCTCTTCTACAATAAAATGCTGTCACATGTAAGAATCAATATTAAAGCTCTGCTTTTATAAACTAACAGCTTGAAAAGCACTTACTCCTTCATAT
This sequence comes from Pachyramphus minor, assembly GCA_013397135.1. Taxonomy (NCBI): domain Eukaryota; kingdom Metazoa; phylum Chordata; class Aves; order Passeriformes; family Tyrannidae; genus Pachyramphus; species Pachyramphus minor. Next base: position 122,407 of record VYXB01002521.1, read on the forward strand.
GTTACTATTTAATTAGTCTAGTAAACTATTTAGCTATACAATGAAAAATATTCGTGGAGAACCGTGCTTTAGTTTTTGAATAACACCAAGCTTCATCACAATTTTAGCTATTCCTTCACTTCTGTATACTGCCCAGTTCCTGAGATTCCTCTCTTTTGCTACTGAGAGTATTTCATAGGGAAAATTTTTCTAGGTTTCATATTAAATGACAAAAGGAATAAAATTACTATATTGTTCAGAAACTGTGGAGTGGATTTTTTTTTTTTTTTAATATATTTATGTTCTTGTAGGAAACAATTTTTGGAAATTTCAAACACCTAAATGTTTCTGTGTACATGGAAATAAATGGATCCAGGTGATGCAAAAAATATATAAAGATAATATATTTTGTAACTTATATCATGATCATTTTTTGGCTACTGGAATTCTGCATTCCAGTCTGACTATGACTAAGAACTGTAAAAACACCAAATTATCTTAAGTTTTTAAGAAGGCACTTCTGTACTTATTCAAGTAATGTGTTTAGTAGTTAGGTATATTGATATTGCTTTCTGATGCAAATTTGAGTCTGAAACATTTTAAAAGAAAAAAGTTTGATGAGCAAATATTCACCACATTCAACTTTTGCTTCATTCGTCCTTGAGCAAGTGTTGCAGGTGTTTATTGCTGTTCCTTTGTAGCTGAGATTAAAATTGATTTTAGATATAAAATTAAGTACAATTTTTTGTAACATAATATGGTAATGAAAATTAATCACAAGACAGCTTTGCTGCTATTCCTAACTAAAAAATTTAGCAGGAACATTTTACTGCCATATTGAAATAAAAGCATCATGAGTGATCAAAATTTTAGTTGTCCCAAGTAACTTAATCCTGCAGCAGCAAAATATATTTAATAAAATAGTGATGTCATGCTGGTATAGTATTCCTTTTGAAGTTTTTTTTTTTTTTCAAGTTTGATTTGTGTTGCAAAGGCATATGAATTGAAAAATGCTGCTGACAGGTCTCAAGAAAATATATTTGTCATGTTACCTATCTGGGTACCTGTGTAGCCTTTGTCAATAAAGTGTCATAATTCTGGAGAAATTTCATTGCTGACAAAGAACAGCATGGTTCTGGTATATAGATACTACAAAATGTGAGTAACCTCTTCGGGATATATGGTAGAAATGTAGACAGGATTTGCAGAGGTGTTGTAAGCCAGGTCTTTTTTGTTTGTTTGTTCTGATGCAAGAATGTCAAACTGAAGATAAAACAATAAAAGAAACTAGAAAATCTGTACAAGAAAGCAGTTTAATATCTTTTTCAAGCTTATGTAGTTCTCCAGGTATGATATTCCAGTCCTCTGACAGTAACTTCTAAATATGTCACTTACATTTTTCATTATAACTGCATTTAATTTAAAAAATCTTGATTTTGGGGGCAAGGTTAATGAAAAATACAAATCCCAATGGAAGTCCTTGAGGTACTTTAGTAGGAATTTTTCTCTAACCTTAATTTTCACCACTAATCCATTATTTGTTTTTTTTTATGGTTTCTTAGTAATTTTAAAATTCTTGCACTGATTCATATATTCTCCCATTTAAGTAGCAATTTCTAACACCATCTTGCATCACACTAATCACTGAAATTTAGATCGGTGAGACCAATTATATTTTTTCCACTTAAAAAATTGATTATGAAAGAAAGCTATCAGGATAAAATAAAAAAATCTACTTTAGTTGTACTAGTGTACTATTTCTTTCAGAATTCTGGAATGGAAATAGGGAGCCTTGATAATTTTAGTATTCTTTTCAGCTTCTAAAGTTCCTGCTAAGTTCCTGTTCCTTGTGTTGCCCTGTGGTCATCAATTGCATTCAAACGTACAACGTGCAATCTAGTTTTGGGAACACATAGATGGTTTTTGCTTTGCACTCTGCTGCGATTATTGATAAGGCTCATGTTTTTTCTCTGAGTCTTTGTGTATGAAGATGTTTTGCTTTTATTTCAGTTGCAAAATTTATGTCTGGGGGTTTTTTTAATGCTTATGTTAGACCTGTGATTTCTGATGCCAGAGATAAATTTTTTTCAAATGTAATTTGCAGTTACACTTTAGTTAAGTTTGTGTCTCTCTCCACAAGTACATAGTTGTTGCATGAATTGTTGCATAGAATCACAAAATCACAGAATCACAGTGTGATTAGGAGTGAAAGGGACCGCTGGAGATCATCATGTAGAGCAGGTTACGCAGGAATGCATCCAGATGGCTTTCAAACATCTCCAGAGAGGGAGACTCCACATCTTCTCTGGACAGCCTGTTCCAGTGCTCTGCCACCCTCAAAGTATAGAAGTTCTTTCTCATGTTGAGGTGAAACTTCTTGTGTTTCAGTTTATGTCCATTACTCCATGTTGTGCCACTGGGTACCACTGAAAAGAGTCTTACATCCTCCTGACATCCACTTTTGAGATATTTATATGTATTGATGAGATGTAGAGATGTTTGACTTAGAGATTGAGACTACGTCCCTGACAATGTACCTAACAATGTTAGCCTCTTCAAATTCTCCAGGCAATTGTTGAATTGTTTTCTATAATCAGGTTTTCTTTCATGTCCTCTTCAAAACCATTTATGAAATAATTTCCTGTTTACTCAGTGACTTCCAGGTAAACAAAATGTTAGCTGGTGTTTTCAGAAACGGAGATTTGTGATGTATTTCAAGGAATATTGTTTCCTGGGAAAGGTTAGTACTGATTGCAAAAAATTTCAAATAAGTGTGTTGATTTTTAGTGTAACCATTAAAGATACAGTCAAGTCTAAACTATCCCAATGAGTGAACTAGTGCTGGGGCCTTGCTTGTTTAGGCAAGATGACTAAGCAGCTGTCCCAGCCTCCAGAGTGGGTATCTGCATCTGTGTGGGGCTATATTGCCTCCTGCACAATGCAGGAGGAAAGTATCTGTCATCTAATGCAAAGTGTGCTAGGAAGGGTTTCAACAATTCAGCTGCCAGTAAAAATTCAATTCAGCTGCCTTTCTTTTTCCTTCTACCATCTTTTTTTTTTTTTTATTCTGAATTTATTTTGATTCACTTGACTCTTCTCTCCATATGGACAGTTCTCATGTTTATAATCCATATATTTACATGATCTCCTCTTATTTTATAGTAATTACTTGTCTTTGTTCTCCCTTTCCTTAAGGTATTTATTATTCAATAACTATGCTGTAGTAACATTACCATTGTGCCATGTTTTTAATTGTTATTCTTGCTTTTTTCTCTTTCCTCTTTTTTTTTTTGCCTCCATGTGTGTATCTTGCACTAATATTTTAGCTCTTATTGTCTAAGCTGCTGGCATACAAAACTCTTTAGTTATTTCTCTTGACAATATCTTTTTTCTTAGAGAGATTCACTTCAATATTTTCCCTTAGTGTACCAGTGACCTAAATCCTTATTTTGGTGCCAGTACTTTTGTCCTCACGACTGGCAATTAATTCAGTTCTAGGTCCACTTTTCCCATTGAGCTTGTTAAACTACCTTTCTTCCTCTAGTGATTAAAACTTGATACTCTGATCATTTCAAACTGTCAACATTTTTATCTTTATTTGTTGAATTAATGTACCTACTACTTATCTTAGTACTTGCAATCTTTGGTGGAATCTGTGTATGAAAGAATCCTCTTTTGGTGATTGTTTTCTGTTGATGAATTTTAGATATTCTCCTGTACATGATATTTCACTTCTTTGTTTATTACATTGTGTGTCTCATTTTTATTGACAATACTAAAATTACACCAAAGTTCACTTTTGTTTCTTTAGCTCCTTCTTTAGGTAAGTATATTGATCTTTGATTTCTGTGTTGTACAGATTCTGTTGTACAGAATCATAGAATCGTTAAGATTGGAAAAGACCACCAAGATCATCTTGTTCCACTGATCTTGTCAACTAGATCATGCAACTAAGTGCCATGTCCAGTCTTGAACAATTCCAAGGCGGTGACTCCATCACCTCCCTGGGCAGTCCGTTCCAATGTCTAACAACACTTTCTGTGACGAAATTCCTCCTGATGCCCAAGCTGAACTGTCCTCCTCCTGGTGCAACTTGAGGCTATATCCTGTCATCCTGTCACTTTGTCTGGGAGAAGAGGTTGATCCCCACCTTGCTACAGCCTCCTTTCAAGTAGTTGTAGAGATCAATAAGGACACCCCTGAGCCTCCTTTTCTCCATTGTAGACAACCCCAGCTCCCTCAGCTGCTTTGCATAGGATTTATTTTCTAGACATATTACTCACTTAGGCAAAATTCTTACCTGTTTTAGGGTTATGCTATAACAGTCTTAAAATCTATTATTATACTGTTGTTAATTGTACCATTTTACTGTGTCTACATTCTGGTTTAAGGAACTCTTTCATTAATTTTTCCTTGCTCAATACACTTACAATTTATAGGATAATTTAAAGGTCCTAGACCTTTTTTTTTGTTCTTTAAATTATTTTACACATTGCTAGTAGAGCACATGCCCTTCTGCTCCCTGGATTTACTGTGTAGATTGTCCCATTGCTACCTTCTAAACGGCACTTACTTTTCCATGAACTCCTGTGAATCTGTGGGCATCTCCCTTCTGAGCCTGTGTACATGAACGATCACATGGATTGTGCTTTTACAGTATTCTATTTTACAGTACTATTTTTTACAGTATTCTTTTTTTACAGTATTCTTTCCTGTGTTGGATTATTATCCAATTGGTATATTATAATTATCCCAATCATTTTGGGATAATTCTTTCCCCTCTTCTCCTCAGTTTTCAAATCCCTATCTGAAATAATATTATGATAAGATTGTTGTAATCAGAGCTGGTATGTAGGCTCAATTAAGTTCAATTTCATTCCTAAATAATTTCTGTCAGGTATCCCTGGAATACATTGTATGTAGAATACTGTGTATGTATTGCAGATATACACAAAGTCTGCTCCAACTTCTGCCATTTTCTCCACAAAATCCATGTAATAAAGCTTACAGTTAGCTCAAAATATTACAGAACTCTGATATACCTAAGATAGTCTTATTGTGCGCCATACTCTCTAAGGTGTAAAAGCAGCTCACCCTAAAGCTGGAGACTCATCATCTAAAAAAGGCAGATATTCTTCTAGTTATTTGATTTCACTATTCCTGGCATATGTGGGACTGATCTCAAATCTTGATTGAAAACATCACAGCATAGTCGAATGGGATTTAGCTGCCTTAATGTCATGTTAGATGTTCTGTGATATTTAATCCTGTCCAGAAGACCACTTCAAAAGGTCTGCTGCAGAATCCAGTTTTATATCTGACTGTCCCATTTGGATGTCATTAGATATCTATATTTAGCCAGTCTCACTTACAATGTTTTCTGTCTCCAAATATCTGTCTAAAAGAAGGAGGTGGCTGAACACTAGTATCCCCTTGCCCTTTCAACAAAACTCAATAATTTCCCATGTACCAATAGTTTTTTTTCTATATGATATTCTTCAGAGTTTTTAATCCCTATTGGGCTTATTTATTATGCCTTTGAGCTGAACACTTGCAAACCCAGAAAAAAAATTGGACTCTTATAGATAACAACCAGTCTAATATCAATGTGATATTTCACACAGAGAAGAAAAATTTGGTCTTGAATTTCCAAGAAATAACATAGGAGTAAGAAAAACTCTTGAGCAAATTTGGGGTCTTAAGAAAACACACTACCATAAATAAATAAATAATACACAATGGTTTAATATATTGTTTTGTGTTCCACTCATTGTAAATCCTGTAGCTTAGAGGAAACAAGCTCTAAAATTAATTAATAATGACAACAGTAATTGAGGATTAGCTTGTTAGTACTAATAATATTATTATTATTATTAATAATAATAATGAATTCTACATATCTCACTGTATACACAGAACCTTAATACTAGGAGGAAACACATCAAGATATGCATATAAAAAACAACAGAGCTTTCATTCCTAATAAAACTATAATTCATAAAGCTATCAATAATAGTTTCTGTAAGACTAGCCAGAGACCAATTATCCCAGTGGGATATTAAAAACAGATCTATCCTCTTGCTCTGCAACTACAGGAGAATTGTTGAAGGGGAGATCAGCAGAAGTGAGACAGAAAAAGTTAGCAAATGTGAAACCAGACAATTTAGCAATGAAGAAATGTCCTAATTCTGAAGCAGAGAATATGGGAAAAGAACTGTGAATTTTATCATATTTTTGAAGGATAAACTCAGCAAAACTGATACTTTTTCTGTTGTATGGAAGAGTTACAGGCCTACAATAAGTCATGTCACTGATGACAGATCTCAGATATGAACAAGAATCAGCAGCCTAGTTCTGGGGCATTTGACACTTTATTTGTAACTAGTTTGCACTGTCCGACATAGGTACTGCTGGTATTCTAACTGTTACTGTCTGTAGTTTCTCTGGGGTGACTTAAGATCTCTGATACTTACCACTTGTATTACAAGGAGGTGAACAAAGGGCAGTAAAAATTCTACAACTTCTGCTGGTAGCTTGAACCAAATTCTTGTTTAAGGGCTTTGGGGTATATTTGAGGACTTCCTTGTTTATAGCAAGGTTTTTTGACTTGCAAGATGATATCTTGTTGTGGGGCAAAAAACCCCAGCTTGCATATGGAACAGAGGGTTAGCCTTGCCTGTGGTTTTTCTGTTTCTTGTCATGGATGATTCATGAGTATGTTAAAGCAAGCAGTGCATTTTAAGAAAGCTAACAAAGTTGCTATGTAAATGAAGTTCAAATATTTTACTGGTAGAAATGACAGTACACTGAGTAATATTCTACCTCATATGCTTTTTTAAAACTAATTTGTCTTCCATTTAAGGCATACTCTTTCAGTGTCAGAGATCTGCAGGCATTAACGCTGATGAAGTAAAAAAAAAGAATTAAATTGATGTTTATTTCAGTTTTTACATGGTATACCTAGATTCTATGTATGGTTTCACATTAATTAAAAATCTACAGACATGTCATTGTATTTTCTGATTGGGTAATTACAGGAATAATGCAAGAATAATTTCTTGGTGATTTGATATATCTTTAATTTTTTATTCTTTCATTATTAGTTGTTATTAGTATCATACACTGTGAGATTAGTTAGTTGATAATAGCAAAGACAAGTCAAAGTGTTTAATGAGTTTGTATCGATATAGTTCATCTTTGAGAAGGGCTGGTAAGTAATGTATATAAATGAAGAGAAGTATTCTCTAAACCAGACTCAGTTCTAAACTTATGCAAAATCGGGACTAGATTATTTTTGTTGTTTGAGTATTTTTTGTGGTTTCTGAGAAGTTTCAGAATCAATGCTTCCTTATTTCTCTATGAAAGTAACTAACCTGATTTTAATCAGCAGATTTTCAAATTAGCTCATTTTCCTAAATTTGGCGTAAGATATGAATTCATGTATTACTCCCAAACTACTTTAAAGCTTGAAAATACCATTGCTGTGCATTTAGTTATTTCAATTAGATTTCTAATTTTGAACACTACTGTACACATTTTGTACACTACTCTAGTATTGACTCTGTAGATTTACCAGGGTAAAAAACATAATAACGTCTTCATGTTCTGCTGCAAGGGACAATCCAATGCTTATGCTCTTGTCTGTTTACATAAATATAATGAAAAACATTATTTTCTGATCATGTTAAAAATTTTGTTGTTTTGTTTCAGTGAAAGCTGCTGAATTTTCAGGTCTCTGGTATCTTCAGTGGAGGCTCCCAGGACTGTTTGACAGAAAACATATTTCTAAGCTCTTGGTTATTCATCAAGTAAGTAGATTCTCATGTTTTTATATAATTTTCATTCATTTCCAATGAAGTGCTTGTGTTGTTTTAGATAAATACTTTTTTTAATTACTTCACCGTTATTTTGACTTTTTATAAAAACATTTTTCTTTAATGTCAGGAGTTCTTTAAAGTCTGTTCCACATTTAAGTAATTTTATAAGTATTTTAGAAAAAAAAAAAACAAGACATTTTCTTAGTACTCCCTTTCAGCACCTAACAGAATGTTGTTCAGTGACCTGTATTACTCCCAAATATGAAACATAAGAAGATATAAGAATTGAACAAATCCTTTAAAAATGTGGCTCCATTAGCATGGTAAAGGTGATCAAGAACAGTGTCATCTTAATCGTACCCATCAAGAAATGGTCAAATGGTTACAAAACAACTAGGTTCTACTACTATTAGCCACCTGTTTGATTTTCAGATTTTCTCATTTTTCTTACTATTTCACATACTTTGTTCTTCGTGCCAATATCATCTTGCATTTTTTAAATTCTTTTAGATAAATGGTAAGCCACTTATTAAAAGTAGATTTGCTTGTGATCTAGTTATAGCTGTTGTCTGGCATAATTATTTTTTTCATTTCTATTCTTTTACTTTGCATCTAATCCTAAAGATGAAAATCGAGTTGATGGGAAAGCATTTGAAGTAGAGAAATTATAGGAAAAACCTCAAATCATAAAACTGCAAAATGAGGTGACCTAGCTGTTACATTTAAGTGATATTTACAGATTCTACTCAGATAACAGACTTAACCTTTTAAAAATTATGCTGGAAGAGATTAGAGAATTGATGCACTGTCCAGGTCACTTTTCATCAAAATGTAGTGATTCAGATTTTTTTTCCCCTCTCACAGAATACATAAATATTGTTTTAATTTTCAGTGCAAAAAATTGATTCAGTCTGAATGTCAGTATTTGAACTGGTCTCAAAAATATGTATTTGGATCTGTTTACAAAATATATATGAAAACTAGCAATGTTTATTTCTATGTTTGTTATTTGGTGAAATAGAAAATATGGTTTTAGTGATAAAAATAATTTCTAATTAGTCAGTCCAACAATATAATCTTACTTCACCACTTGGCAATATCAAAAATAAAGGTGTATTTATCTACAGGGAACAAGTACCAAGATTATTTATTCTAGAATTTTGTAGCTCAAATTGATCGTGTCATTCATTACTGTTTAACTTACAAAATAACAGAGTGAGAATTATGTCCAATTTTTAATTTTGTTTTATGACTTTAAGCCTAAAAAAAATGATGTTGATTAAACTGATTGAATTGTCAGGAAGAATGATGAAATTCAAATATTTAATTCAGTTAGTTCTCATAGAAGACAATGTCTAACTTTGAGTTGGGAAGAAAAATTAGACTTATATCCAGGGAAAAGCAAAACAGGAATCAAGTATTAAAAGTTTTTAATTAAATTAGCTGTCTAGCATATTTGTATAGATATTCTCTCTGGAATAATTTGGGATGCTTGGGATTTTATATACCTCTAAGACTAAATGAAGTCTGAATGTATAGGTTTTTAAGTTAAATGAAATTTACAAGTACAGAAATCATTACATTAGAGTGCACATGTGTGTCACTCAAAAGGTTACACAAAATGTTTACATGTGCCCTGTCTTCCAACATATACAAGAAGGGAACATATTCAGTCATACACCTGCTCATGGACTGAGAAAATTAACATAAATTGTATTAATTCTTTCATACGACATCTCATATTTTTGTTCATACTACATCTAAGTAACTGCAGTGTGCGTTGTTTCAGTTATGTATGACCAAGTTAGAGAATAATATTTTAAGGATGGGAATGGTACAGGTGCTTTTTCAATGTCATTGAATGTCATGAAGTTTTTTCAACTCTTTAACTGTTGAATAATTTTGGGTTGCTTCTGTGTTTTCTTTCATCACATTAACATAAAAGTGAAGAAGCTCTTATAGGGAACAAAGCCAGTTTTTCTTCTGGTGTGCTAAAAAAGCAAGAGTGATTGATGTCAGTGAGTCATAGTTGAAGATGTTGCTGCTTCAGTGGTATGACACTGGCATGATCTCATTGAGTAGGTTAAACTGTAACACAGAGAGGTGGAATAAAGACATTCAGTTATAAGAGACTCACCAGATGACACACTCACAAATTCATGATCTCTTTGACTAATGTTACAATGCTGCACATCTTCAAAGCCTTTGAAGACCTGTAGCTGTGAAGTTCTCTTTTGTATCAGCAGGAGACAAGCTTTGCTGTGATAAGATTTAGCTGACTTCCTTTCACATACTTTGTTACTGAACAAAGCAGACCTTCATCACTTCATAGCATGCCACTTTTATTATGGCATGCTATGCATTCTGAAAGTATGTTTAGGCAAGTAATAGATTAATTAAGTAATGAAGCATATGATAAGTAATCAGTGTAAGTCTTCTCTTGTCTTAGCAGTTTTTACGTCTATAGTTTTCTGTAATATGAGTCACTGAACACTTAACATATGCTTTTATTATCTCCTCGGTCCTGTTTTCCTTTTCCTTTTACTTAGATGAAAATAAGGAAATTTGGGGTTGGGACCTTGAATTCCTAGTTCCTAAACTACTTCCACATGACTCATTGTAAAAATTCCTATTTAAATTAATTATTAGTTTTAGGACTGAGTTCTGGGACCGAATACAGATCTGGTATTCAGTGAACTGGGAATAGGTTTTACATGCTTAGTAAATACCTGTCATAACGGTTTTAGGAAAAAAATAAAAAATCCATCAGCTGCGCTACAGCAGAACTTGAATTTCCTGAACTTAAAGGAAAAGTAGCTGTCGGCCAACATTCACTAATTTTGAAGGCAAATGAACCATGAAAGAAATGAAGATATGTTTCTATAGTGTAGGTTTCAAGTAACATCAGAAGAATTGTTATGGTTCTGAGATATGCCATATCACCTCTGTTTGAAGGACCTCCACTGACCAGAGAGGATGAGTTGGTCTAAAGACAGCTATATTGGCTTTACAGTATTGATTCAGGATAGTTTGAGATTCTTTAACATAAATTCGCATGAACTGGTGTGTAGCTCAGCTGCTCTGTTGCATCCTGAAGAAATGTAAACATTCTGAAAAGCAAGATACATTTAAAATAAAAATGCATGGGCAAATTACAATAGATGGAAGAACTCATAACAAGGGTTTTTAATTAAATTTGTCACAGCAGTGTCATAGGGTGCTAGATTATGTACTGGCACCTTGTATATGAAAGCAAATGAGATGAAGAGGCATATGTCTAGAAATAAATATATTACTTTAAAAATTTAGTATTTTCACAGAAATGTGATGTGTGAAGACTTAATTGACTGATATATGTAATAGTGACAGAAGACAATTAACTCCTACTCAGACTGCTCAATCAGTTAGGTTTAAGAGATGCAGGAAGAAGAGATTTTCTGGTTTGTTTCTTTCTGATGATGCAAGATCCAGGCACAGTCCAAAACTCACCAGTTGATTTTATTAAGTATATTCAGAAAATGAACTTATAAAGAAAAGTAGTTAGTAGAAATGTATTTAAACTTTGAAGAAATATACCCAGCTAACACTTAGTATACAATTCTAAATAGATGTAAAAGGAAATGTATTTGAGGTACACATGCTATGAGAACTAGAGAAGGTTTTTGTTGCAATATGAAGACAAACTGTGTAGGTGACTAATATTCAGTAAGGCCAATGAAAATTTAATTCAACTAATTTAAGTAACAGAGCATCTCATTTTCCTTTTCACTCCCAATATAAATGCTATTTTCATCTCCATGGTGGTTCGTATCAGCTAATTCCTGCTTAACTACAGTTGCTGACAGTGGGTAAAATATTGTCTTTGCTCTTACAAGTACTCTTTGAAGTCTACAGAGCAACACTGGCTCAGATTGTTAGTAATAATTGAAATTACTTTTCTGAAAGTAACTTATCTCATCCTAACACACCTTATATTTCTGTCTGCTGTAATTTTCCTTCCTGTGTTCCATTCTTGATATCCAAAGAAAGCCATAGCATATAGGTATGGAGTACAGGATTCATTAAAAACTGTCTGAATGCTGTGCAGAGGATGTGCTGGGAAAAACACACAGAATGAATATTGATTTGTAATGTGTGTTGGGAGTGGGAGAATAATGCATTTCACAAGAAGCTTACTTTTGATTATTTAAAACATTCCTTCTGTCTTTACTGAAAAAAAAAATAATCTCTCTGGAACTGGGTGTTCCTACACAGAAATGTGAAGAATACTTTTTATTTTTAAACAATTGTTAGGAATGTTTTAGCAGGAATCTATGTGCTTATTAAAGTTTTATAATTATATTGTCTTTGCAGTTACGGGACAGAGAGCAGATTTCTGGATTTTCTGGGGGGCTTTGGGAGTTTTGTTTTGCTTTTGTGTAAGATTTAAAATTGAATGTTCCTGTTAGAATGCATATTCAAGAGAAGAGGAATTACAGTAGTTAAAAAAATGGAGAAGCAAAGTAGGTGAATAAGGTACAATATCTGCTATTGTAGTTTTTTTAAGTTTTTAAGGAATATCTGTCCCTTTTGATCTCACTTTCCCTTAATAACATGAGAAACCTTAAAAAAAAACAGAGGAAGATTAAATTGAGTTTATTACCTCAGAATATAAATCAGTATATTTTTCATCATATCCTTGCTCTTTCATGGTCTCTCTGGCCCTGTGAGTCTTTGGGTTCCAGGCAGAATTTAACAGAATTTCAGGCAAAGAGGGGCCACTGGCACAAGGTGCAACTGCTAATCCATTGCTGGCTCTTTCGGAACATCAGAAGGAGCCCAATTAGAAGAATGGAACTGAGCCAGATTACTCTAATTTTAACTGTCTAGTATTGAGTGGGGACTATCCCACTACCACCATTTTATTATAATGGATTTTTTTTTTCAATGTTTATTGCTTCTAAAGGAGTACTTAGCATAAGAAATCATGGTAAAATTCTGTTACTTTCTCAGGCTTTTCATGCCATTTTTACATAACTAGGTGATATAGATGAGCTGCACAGTAGAGATTAATGAGAGATGGCTGACTATTTGCAGATTTTGTTTATTTTTAATTATGTGCAGTCTTTATGATTAGATCATTATTTTAAAACAATTAAGTAATTCTTGATAGACTCCTGAATTGTACCTCGTTATGATAATTGCTGAAAATATTCTTGCAAGATTGTTTCAACCCACTGTGATATGTGCTTAGCCTTGTCTAAACATTGTGAAGGAAGGAAGGAAGGAAGGGAGGGAGGGAGGAAGGAAGGAAGGAAGGAAGGAAGGAAAAGGTCTGGCTTCAGTGTTGATGTAGCTGATGGGGTGTTTAGGGTCCTGCGGTACACCATCTTGACTTTGCGGGTATGCCTTCTAATAAATAAGTTCCCCCGTGCCCTCACCCTGAACAAAGTTTCTGGCTTTCTATGCAAATTAGATATCATGCATGGTTCATTCTCCCAGACCTTCAGACCTCTCTGGAAATGTGTCAGAGGCCTTCACTTGTCTTCAATGGTGTTGTTCCTCCCCTCCTGTGTTGGTCTTTGGTTAGGGTCCAATCCAGCTTCTCAACTTCATTCCTGTACTTGCTCTGTACTGTGTTGTGCTTATCTCCAGGAGCTAAAACAAAACCTTTGCCCCAGAAAACTGCTGTCTTATCTCTGTGTGGCCCCCTTCTCCAGCTGTATCCTGTTATTTCTTGCCAATTCACACTGTGTTCTTACCAACAATACTTGGTTGGCTCCGTGGCTATCCATTTTCGAGACATGTGCATTAGTCCCTTATCTTCTGGGCTTCTACAGATAGTCACAAACAGACTTGGCTTTTTGGCATTATTTATCATATATTATTTTTTAAATATTACTATGTAAAGTCAGTGGTCCTTTCGTTTTCTTTCATAAGTCATGTAAGGCTCTGCTTGTGTGTCCTTGCTCTGTATGAAACGTTTCTGCATGTTTCCATTTTTGTTACTAGCCAAAATGTAAATGTGAACTATAAAGGATGAGGTCTGTACTACTGTCTTGTTTAGACATTTATTCTAAAGAAAACCATAGAAAAGTTGTACTAAATAAGAATGATAGCCTTTTTTTTACCCATTCGTATGGAAGTAGTTTATTTCATAAGGTGCTCTGTGGTGTAGGGAAATGCAAACCTTCTTAGCACTGATGAGCCCATGTTTTGACTCCCAGAAGTAGAAATCGATGTAAATAACCTGTCACAGTATTAACAGTAGTAATGATTTCTTCTTCAATGCTCTGAGAATTAAGTTGCTTGGATTTTGAACATAAAATGTAATGAAGTAGGAACAGTGTTGACCAGCAGTATGTGTTTTTAGGCAATGAAAATGGTGTGTCAGCAGATAATGGCTGCAGAATAAATTCTGCCAAAACCATTTTAGTAGGTTTATTCATGTTTTTTTCCTATCCATTACTATACCTTTATAATTTGATTTTGTCTCAGTTGTGCACACGTTAGTGATATCAAGAGGTTAGTTTAACCTCTTTTGTATTCTTTCCTTCCCTCAAGTTAACCACAATTACACTAATTCAGTTCATTGGCTGTTTTTGTCTGGAAGATATCAAGACAGAAGCAGTGAAAATAGTTCAGGAGATTTGTCATCATCATACTCTTACAGAATTAAACCGTTCACATTGATGAAAAATTTTATATATAAACAAGAAAAAGCACATGTCTTACCCCACAGACTACCATGTACTCTCTGAAACTTCAGCTTCTCCAGTGTAACTTCACTGGTGGATTCAGACCAAAAATTTTGCAAGCAGATACCTGCTTATTTTGTTTTCCACAATTTTTGCTTAAGCATATTTAGAGGCCCTGCATTTCTAAGATGTTTGGGAATGTGTTTGATGATCTCAGTCAACAGGCATGAAAGAATTCGGTTTTGCAAATTCATTTATGGAAACACTAATGTTCAGATGTGTTCTCTGAAGAATGTACCTCATCTCTAGAATAAATTTCATTTTCTAATGTTATTTTCTACTATAAGATTTTACTTGCAGATTGTTCTATTATATTGATACTTTTTTATCTATATCTCTTCTCACCAGAAGTGGTTATTTTTATTCTTTACTGTACCATTGAAACAAAGCTTACAAGTAGCAGGACTTTTGTTTTTCATTACATGTTTTTCTACTTTTCAGATATTGCTTTCTGAAACACACTTTCTAAGTGTGCTAACTGAGGTGTTCATTTCAGTGGTTTATAAACAGCAAAAAAAGTGATTCTGCTAGAAGGTGAAAGGTTTGGCTTATTGTTCATGTTGCTTGCCATGAATACTCTAAGGAAAATTTCCAATCCACCTGTGAATGAGAACAGTGCCCACACAGCAGATGGCTGTGAGTGTAAGCATACAGGCGACCATGTCCACACATTAAATACATTTACTGAGGGCAGACTTCCCAGGCTAAAATTTCATATATTTGCAACTTTTTTGCCAGTGACTGGGAGGATATGCTACTATTAGTCATTTTCTAAAGGAGTATAACTTTGAGAAATAATAACATTTTTCTGCCTAAAAACTCTGCATAAGAAGTCTTCCACGAGAAAAAGGAATATTTTTCTTTTTTTTGGTATGATATTAACAACAATTTTTAAGTTTTCTTTTTAAAACTTTAAATGAAAATTTTAAATAAGACCAAAAGAAGTAAATGTATTACTGTTGAGCAAAAGATTAATTATTACAGGAAATTAACACAGCTGTTTATGCCCAAATTGTCACAGACTTAATTGCTGAAAGAGAAATCTACTGCTTCCCTGGATTTTTTTCTTCTGTTGAAAGATTATTCTATAATCTGATTCTGTAATGTTTATCTCTACCATTAATTACTGCAGACAAACTTGCTCACATAGACACAAGGGTAGAATTTTGTCATTGGTTTGCTTCATTGAAACCTCTTCCTCTGTTGCTTCTTATGGGACAGACTTATCAGTCTCATTTATTTCACAATACTGCTGTGTCTGTTGATAAAATCAGTGAACAATTCCAGGGTAATTTGTTCTTGATACTTGATTTTGACTCACATTTTTCTTATCAGCTGCATGTGAATGCATAATTTGAAATAAATAGAACCCTGGTCAAGTGAAATAATCAATAGATGGTCTTAAACAACTTCAGTACAAGAAAAACAGTGGAAAGTTACTACAGTGTTTGAATGAGTACAGAATATTGATTTTAATGTGGTTTTTTTTTTTAATGAGTTCATCTAGTGTCCTTATAGTTTATACTACATGATTAGTATAGCTAAGATGATTAACTGAAATTTATTATCAGATTATTGCTGAAGCCAAAGTTATAGTATTTGAATAGCAGCATTACTGAAAGCATTATTAAAATATTTTCACTATTAGTACATATTTAATGGAATGAAATAATTCTTTACAACTTAATATTGCTAATCAGATATTCTGTATTTTAAAACTTTCTAAACCTGGGCTGTTGCAATTTTTAAATATATACTTAAAAAATTTATTATTGTTATTCAAAAGATTATATAATGAAGGCTGTTTGATGGACTAAAGTTTGGAGAAAAAAAAAACATGGAAATATGANGGAAAGAAATAATTCTTTACAACTTAATATTACTAATCAGATATTCTGTATTTTAAAACTTTCTAAACCTGGGCTGTTGCAATTTTTAAATATATACTTAAAAATTTATTATTGTTATTCAAAAGATTACATATTGAAGGCTGTTTGATGGACTAAAGTCTGGAGAAAAAAACCCATGGAAATATGATGTTCATTTATTCCTTTAGGAAGAGGAGGCAGTGTCAGCTACTTCCTTATGTATTCACTATTATCCATTTGCACTCTTCTTTATACTGGTAAGAATGTAATCTTTAGGGAAAAAGGCAATCTCATTGCTTCTTTAGGTCTTATGTTCTTTCTAAAAAAGTCAAATAGTAATGCTGACGGCAAAAAAAACCCCAGGAGATTAGTGTATAATTTACGGTAATCTGTGGGGATAATTTTTGGAAAAACCCACTCAAATCACAGACTGGTTTTATTTTGAATTATAGAAACATCTGCAGATATTCCACTGAGCAGAATATTTGATTAAAGCTGTCATGTTTTTGGGGGTCTGTTAAAGAGACTCAGCAGAGATTGGTAGACTTCAGAAGACAGGTCAGTAGGCATAAGGGACTACCACCTGAGTAAATATAGTAAAATCTAAACCACAGATGAGATAGACTACCTTAGAGAATATATTATTTGCTTTAAGATACTGCTCTTCCTAACCTTAATTGAACTTCAACACTAAAAAACCTGCTTATTGTTTGAATTTTGCAGAATAGTGTATGGTATCTTGAGAGGTAGGAGGGATATGGTTTCTGGTACATAGAAATTCCATTTTAGGCAGGATCCAGAAGCAAGTACTTCTGACTTAATTTTCAAATTTCTTTCCTTCTTCTGCTTGCAGCATATATACATTGTGAACTGATTCCATACTCCTCTCCCATACAGAAAATGTTTGTTTTAAAAAGGTCTTGCTAATGCCTTTTTTAAGGATGTTAATCCCTTGCATCTCCTTACATTATACAGTGTGTGATCTGGACTACATCAGAATTATTTAGCTTCAAGTAAGACTTCATCAGTTTAGCAAGCTATGTATATTTTTGACTGGGTCTAATACATTAGCCACAACTTCCTCTTTATTTTATTATATTTACTCACAAATCTTTGTCTAAGCAGTGAATTAAAATATCACTGATAAAGGTGTTAACAGCATTCAACATTAATAAAATGAACAATGCTTAGTACAACTATTATAGCCTAAAGCAATTTGAATAATTGAATACTACTTTGTCTAGAGAAAAGCGTTTGTTAGCAGCACTTGTGTTTCCAAATGAAAGCAGAGTGAAAACTCCAAATGTTATGTTGATAAATGTTTTGTAAAACCTGCTGATCTTATTGCATGTATGTGGGTAAGGCATCTAGACACTGACATTCTCTTAACATTATTTATAGCTACAGCGAAAAGCAAATGGTAAGTGCACTCAAGTGCACAGAATGTTAAGTGTATAAGATGGCAGCTTAAAAAGAGATCTGTGTACTCAGAGGAGAAATAGCCTTTAGGGTGTTCACAGCAGGAAAAACTCCAGAGAATAGATGAAAGCAGGTGTAACAATGACAGAATAATTCTTTTTTCCATTGAAGATGTTGAGAGTTTAATTCAAGGGACTGCAGTTTCAATATACAAATTTATTTTAGTTTTCTTTATTTGACTTCTGCTGTGATTAGAAAACATTGTTATAAAATATTTAGTTTGGAGAATCTACCATAGTCACCTTGGAAATCTGATGAAAACTTCGAAGACAATACCCAACAGAGGGGCCAAAAAAAAAGGAAAACTGCAATTATAAACTGAGGGGGATGGGACTGGCGGGGGTGGAAATTAAAACCAGACAGAAGCCTGGAGTATTCCTCAAAATAATGCATTTAAACTAGACCATGACACTTTGATGAAAGGCTAGTAAAATGTAAAAAAAACACATGGGAAAAGAAGACATTTGTATACCATATACAATGACAAAAAACAGCTATCAAATTTATTTGCCTGAAGAAAACCAAACTGAGTGACACCAAGCTGAGGTGCATATGACACGCCTGAGAGATGGGATGTCATCCAGAGTGACCTGGACAAGCTTGAGAAGTAGGCCCATGTGAACCTCATGAGGTTCAACAAGGCCAAGTACAAGGTGCTGCACCTGGGTCAGGGGAACCTGCAACACCAATACAGACTGGATTGAGAGCAGCCCTGTGGAGGACTTGGAGTGCTTGGTTGATGAGAAGCACAACATGATTTAGCAGTGTGCACTCGCAGCCCAAAAAACTGGCTGTGTCCTGGGGTGTACAAAATAAAGTGTGACCAGCAAGTCAAGGGAGATGATTCTCCCCCTCTACTCTGCCCTCATGAAGAGGGAGGCATGGACCTGTTGTAGCAGGTCCAGAGGAGGGCCAGGAAGATGATCAGAGGGGATGGAACAATTGTCCTGTGAGGACAGGCTGAGAGGATTGGGCTTGCTCAGCCTGGAGAAGACTTCAGGAAGACCTAATTGCGGTCTTTCAGCACTTAAGGGAAGCTTATAAGAAAGATGGCGACAAACTTTCCAACCAATCCAATTGTAATATAACAGGGGCTAAATGTTTAAAACTAAAAGAAGGTAGATTCAGACTACATGTAAGGAAGAAATTTTTTTGAAACATTGGAACAGGTTGTTCAGAGAGGTAATAGGGATAGCAGATGCCCTATCCCGGGAAACATTCAAAGTCGGGTTGGACAGGGCTCTGAGCAACCTGATCTATTTGAAGATGTCCTTGCTCAAGGTAGGGTAGGGACTAGTGGACCTTTAAAATTCCCTTCCAGCCCAAACCATTCCATGATTTTATTCTATGACAAAAGTAATCTCTCCTAATAACCTCACTTTAATCATAATGTGGCTCAGAAGTTGAGCTTTATATAATCTACCATTTCAGTTCTGGGATGTCTTACACTAGTAGTAGTATATTCTAGCTACTGTTTTGACTCATAAGATTTGCATCAGAGTTCCTCTGGGGTAATGAAAAGAAGAAAACTTTTCAATACAGTTCTATTCTAAATATTTAAACGTATTTAAAGTAAACTTAGCCTCATTTCAGTGAATTGCTCTGTATGCACATGCAAATTTTAACATAATAATTGAACTAGCAGTATTTACAGTAGTATACCAACAGAAATTCTCCTAGACATTCCTTCCAGAGATACTTTTACATCACCATATCCTTTGTCTCACGTTAATTTTAATGTAAAAAATATGTGATTAGATAACATTATGCATGCATTTTTTACTAATCTCACAATGGGTTGGAAAAATCACATGCATAGGAGAGCTGGTTTTCATATGTTGAGAGAGATCGGTGTTTCTAGTTACAAAAAGAACACCTAAAACTAGTTTTACTTCTCTTCTGCTGACTAATAATAATTTTGTGGGAAATAACCCGATCTTGCTGCTGCAAAATCTTATATGGGTTGCTTGTGCAAATGTGTGATGCTGCCTTGAGTCTGCTGTAAAGAAAGAGTGAAGTTACAGGTCAGTGAATGAATTATTCTTCTAATAGTGTGCAATAATCACATTTTTTGAAGTGACCCAGAGTCCCAGACAATCTCCTCATATGTGTTTGCTGTAAATTGGAATGTTTGTTATTGTTGGCATCTCAGAGATTTCCTACATCAGTCTGTTTGACACTGGCCAAATCCCATTTCTCTGTGTTTTCAGCCACACTAACAAACGCCATATACTTTGCTGAAAAAGAACTTACATTTCCTAAGATTGCTCTGAATGCTTCCCTACATTGTACATTGTAATAGCAGAGTATCATCATCCACACTGCAGGGATGAGGCAAATCAGCAAGAGGAGGATATAACTTACTGTAAGGCAAGAAACAAAATTACCTGACAGTTGTTAAGGTTATATCTTACAAGTACAAGAAGAAAAGAATATGGCTTTGTTGGGTTTTTTGGGGGTTTTTTTGTGTGTTTTTTTTTGTTTGTTTGTTTGTTTTGTTTTTGGGGTTTTTTTTGTTGTTGTTGTTTTGGGTTTTTTTGTTTGTTTGGGTTTTTTTTGGTTTTTTTTTGTATAATTCATATAAAATACATAAAAAAACTAAGTTGTAAGGATAGGTTGGTAGGGTTGGGCTCAATCTTAGGAGTCTTTTCTAACCTAAATGATCCTATGATTCTATAAATTGCTACAATTATTAATAGTCTTGTGCCAGAGCTTAATAAAATCAGTAAAACATTAATGTTATTTTTTTATCTCCCTGCTTACAGAGGTAGTCAGATTTCAGTTTTCTATTTAGTATTCACCCATAGAACAAGGTTGTTCAGTTAAAAACATCCTCATCCAAGCTAGTGTAGGAAGAGTTACCTCTACATCCCATATGGTTGCTATAAAAGGCATGCAGTGTTGTAACAATTTCTTGGGGTTTATTATTGTTATTATCATCATTATTATTATTACATTCTCACTGCCAAAATATGGAAGGTCATGCATACGTGGATGGTCTTTATTAATTAGCCCAGTAATTTCTGAGCTGCAGGTGTCAGAGCTTTGCCCTTGAGGATTTAGCAGCTAGTTGACTCCCTCCAGAAGTGACTGATCATGCTCAGCTTGATTGTAGCTTAAAGTTTAGACACTGTTTTACAGGAATTCTGTAATATGTATATATAGGCAGGAGCATTATTGTTGAAGGCATGAGAGATATGCACTGATTTTGTTTCCTAATGCAGTTAAGTGTCAAAGCAAAAGCCTTAAAAGTGCAAACAGTAACAGCTCTCAAATCCAAATAAAAAAGGAGAAGGATTTCCATTTGAAATGGTAAAAGAGGAAGAGCAAGAGGAAGAAAGAGAGGGCTTACTGCTTACCACCATCTTTCAAAGGCAGAGAGTAGGAAATATATGTTAATGACTGGAAACAGTGAAAAATTAAATGTGAATAGCTGCAAAAACTGTTCCTTAAATTCACCCAAGAACCCATGTGGAAGGGAAGAGCTTGGGAGGGAAGAGATAAAAGAATTAACACAATGGTAAGAGAAAGGGAAGGAGAGCAGGTAGTAGGATGTAGTTACAGAATAGAAAGGTGAGCTTCAGGCACACAATAGAACACAAGACAAAATATTCATACCTGTAAAAATACAAATACAAAATACAAACAGAAGCTTCTTTTTCTGAAGATGAACAGTAGAAGAACATAGTCAGTGAACATCTGTATGTATTATATTTGAGAAGTAAGGTATGGGATACCAACCAGAGTGCTCCCTGCAGGGTGTTTTGGATATTAGAAGAGTATGGCTCCACATTATCACTATATGTATAAACTCTTTTTGTGTGTGTGTGTCTACATATATGCATATGCACACATGCATATGGAGACTTGGATATGGGTCCAACTAGGCTGGAAACCTTCATTTTTTAAAGAGAGACATATATATACATATATATATATTCTTTTAAATTGTGAAAATTTTTCTATTTGCCATGACTTTACTTCATTCATTTATGTGTCTTTGCTGTGTCCTTATTTTGATTAAGTTTTTAGAAAAATGAGGGACATGAAATCTGTGAAGTTTAAATCATTCTTTTGAAGAAATTATGTCATGTAATGCTAAAACAAATAGAAGTTCAGTTTGGAAGACCAAAGACCTCTTTCTAATCTTGGATATTTCTTCAGTTTCATCATAGGTTCCTACAGCTTCCTTTCCAACATTAAACTGGCAGGAATGTAGGCATGACATTTTTACTCTGTTTTCTTTGAGAAAGTAAGCCATCATCCCTCAGATTATACACATGTAGTTACTGTGAGTTAATCACTCTGAGATTTCTAATTTATGCCTGATAGTGAATCTTTTACAAGTAGGCAATTGCTCAAATGAATAATAAGTCTAATGTCAACAACTGTGCAATAGCTGTATGCTTGATGTAGCTTTGCTGTGTCAGAAGGTATCTCCACTATTTTCAGTAGAAGTTAAAAACGCCTGTGTAATGGGTCCATACAGTGTAGGTGGTGACATTTCTCAACTTGACAATTTTTAGGTCTTCACACAGAAAGTTGTGCTGAGAGAGTTCCTCCTGTTTTGCATGCTAGAGAGAATCATAAAAGGAGAACAATGAAATTCACTGGTATTCATTAATAAATAATGTCAGAAAAATATATTTTGAGACTAGTGCAATAATTACATTTTTATTCTGCCTCTTGACCCCCTGTTGTAAGTTAATACAAAGAAATAATTCATACACGCAGACTTGTGGATGTGTGTCATAGCTTTCAAATCTTGTATTATGTGTTGTTCATGGCTTTTCTGTTGAATATATTGCCTTTTCAGAACCTCGTGCTCTGCACAGCCTGCGTAAGTTTATAGTCCTCTTTTACCTTTGCTGTTGTCTTAACTATCGACCAGTGTTATGTTTTATTCTGTTCTTTCTTTTCCAGCGTGGCTTCTGCCTCTGTTTTTGAAGAATTCAGAGGGAACTTATAACCTTTTAATGCAGATTTACAAAAAACCTTTACCCCTATGTTGTTAGAACATAGTTGGAACGCAATTCTGTGTGGGTTTTGTATTTGTTTGTTTTCCTGTAGAATGATTTTCAAATCCTGCATATAAAACACTACTTCTTTTCTGTGAAAGAAGCTATAGGGGGTTATAAGTCTGCATAAAATGCTGGTAAGTGTTGTCCACAAGAAAATGACCTTTGGGTCCTGTACAGCAGTCAGGATGATTATTTACAGTCTTTTATTTCTCCTGTGTGACTTCTCACTGACTAGATGCAGTCCACCATGAAATCCATTCTCATTAGAGTATGTTTATGCATCGCAGTGTTAGAAGTAATAAGCACTTGGTTTTTCTAGCATATGAGTCAGTTAATACATAAACAGGTACAGATTTATGACTCTGCACTTCAGACTATCACGGTGCTTGATATACGGTGCCATCAACTTTATCTGAATGTCACACAGGATGGTGAATATATCTTTAATACCAAGGTCATTTTTGATGTAAGTAATAGGTTGGGATTTCTTTTGTAGCATAGTTTCAAATAACTTGATTTCCCCTAATCAGGGTTATCGGCTATGGAATGGGTGTCCTTGAAATATGTAAATTATCCTGTGAAATACAGGCATGCAGATATTAAGCATAGGCTGATGGCATTTTACCAGTGTGAATATTTTAGTGGATAGCATTTCTCTTGGAGATATATTGACTCTTTAGCAAGTAATTTCAAAGTGTTTATACGTGTTACAAGTGTTAGTGAAGCCTTTGGTGCAGTTAATGGAGGAACTCTTACTGCTCTCAGTGGATTAAATATTTCAGTCTGCAAAACCTGCCAGCTACCACTGCTCACATGGTAACTACACTTTATCTCACCTTCACTATTCTCCATCTTACAGTTTTGCTGTGAGGTACATTTCATTATTTTGCAGTGCCTTGTTTTGCATCAAAGAAATACGCCATGACAGTAACAACTACAATAGTCAACCAATATTTTTTTTTTCCCTTTTCAAACGGGAGTGATAAATTTTGATAATATTCCAAGAGCCTAATCTACATTTTTTTTAAAATGTAAAAGCTGTCTTCTTAGTTAAGTCTTCCTTCTAGAACTAGAAAATAGTAGTGACTTTTACTGTTTCTTATCAGAAAGAAAGCCTTGTTCTGTTGCATCTGTGGAGCTAAGGCATTGAAAGAGATACCTTTAATAAACAGGCATTATTTTTTGCATTCAATTTAAGCTAGAATAAAACTTAAATAGCAACTCTGGCTATGTAACACATGTGAAAGTGAGGGGAAGATCCATCAAGTGACAGTGTGTGCTACATTCTGCATGGTTCTATTAGTTAAGTAAGAAAAGCCTGATACTTGCCAAAACAGTCTTTGCACTTCGGAATTTTACTTAGTGTTATTGTTTGTGATCAGTCTTCAGGTGTTCATGTGCCAGGTGAATCCTTACAAGCTGTTTTAGGTATGAACTCTTACAATTCAAAATCTGGATATTCTGTAGTAGTCTAAGCTTTATTTGGGAATTTTAACAGAAATAAATTTTGCTGAAGAAAACATTAATTTGGGAATTTTAACAGAAATAAATTTTGCTGGAGAAAACATTAATTCTGTTTCATTTAAATGTTAAGTAAACCTTGGATTGTGTATAGTTAATTAGATTTTAATATTGTTGAACACATGTGAGAAAAGCTTTAGTGAATAGATTATCATCTCCTCTGGCCATCATGCTTGGATCTCCTGAGGAAAATTCCTTAATGGTTTGTAATTTGGAAATTATTTAACTTCTAATGTCTTTTTCTTTTGTAAGCAAATAATTCCAGTCCATCTAAGCAAATGCATCACCATATCATTATTTTTCTATTCACTGGAGGTTCTGTCTGAACACAGGGAAAATTTCTTTACTTGTGAGGGTGACCAAGTACTTGTACAGTTTGACCAGAGCAGTTGTAGACTCTCCATCCTTGGAAACAATCTAAAGCTGACTGGACCTGGTGCTAAGCAAGTTGCTCCAGGTGAGTCAGATTGAGCAGAGAGTCGGACCAGATAACCTCCAGAGGTTCCTTCCAACCTCAACCATTTTCTGATTTCACAATACTGGAACTGTGTAAGAAAGGGAATTATTTTTCATGTTTGGATTACTTCCATTTCTTGATGGAAAATGTTTATGTTGTTGTCATCTCTACACAAGAAATTTCCTGATTCAGCTTTTTCAGTCTGTAGTAGAACTGTCTTTCACTGTCAAGAACTTTGAATAATTAAGCTGTATTAACAATAGCTGTTTGGTTACATATTAGTAGAAGTAATAATTACGTAAGGTGAGAGAGTTTAGATTGTCTATCAGCAAAATCTTTTCTCAAAGAGTTTTTATCATATATCCTTTTGTTTTCTACATTCTAAGTGGTGAACAATAGTTTTAGTTGGGACTGTCCTTTTCCAGCAACCTTTTTTTTTGTTATAGACTTCACTGAGATTTTCTGGGAAGTTTTGTAGTATATACATGACAATTACAGCACAGAATCTATCTTTTTAGGATATGAAAATGCAGAATACTCTTGTGCATGAACACTTTTGTGTTGTAGTAATTAAGGCAAAGCATATATATGCATATATATGGAGAAGTGTAAAACCTAACCATCCAATAAGTAATTTTTTTTTAATTGAACCCAAATGTCTTTTCTTCCTTGAGTTAGGAGTTATTGAGAACAGAAATATCTTATCTGTTCCCTATACAACATTCACTACTTTATCCATCAGTTTTATTTTTGTTCTTCTCTTTCCAAAGGGAAAAAAAATATTTTCAAATAAGTATTTTGCCTTTTAACAAGGGCACATATTTTTTTTAAAATATTCTTTTCCATTTTATATATAGATATATATATATATAAAATATATATATGTTGGTTACAAAACAAGCAAGACAATAAGTAACTGTTCTCCAAATCACTGAAGTCAATATTCTTGGATCATGGTTTTGTTTGGTTTTTTTCAGTTATTCCAGTTATACAAAGTAGCCCTTCACTTCATAGTTTCAATAGCTTTAATAGCTTTTGATTAAATGCCATAAAGATTTAGTGCATATATGTGTTTTGAAAAGGAAGTAAATAAAATTCGCCATCTCTCAGTTCAATCTTGTCTACATAATAGATATCTGACGTTTGTTTCATTGTTTTGTGGTGTTTTGGGGGCTTTTTCTGCCCTTATTTTTTTTCATCTTTCCTCAACGAGGAATTCTGTTTGGGAAAGGGTGTATCATTTTCCAAGAGACACTATTAACCTCTTGCATGAGTTCCTGTGTTCACATAGTCAAGTTCTGGTGATCCCATGTTTCATTGATGGGAACAATCTGGAAAAAAAAGGATATAAGTGGAAGGGTTTTAGCTTTGTTTTGTTTTGGTTTGTTTGTTTGTTGGGGTTTTTTGTTTGGTTGGTTGGTTGGTTTGGTTTGTTTTTTTCCTTTAAGTAGAACAGATTATTGCCTTGGAATTATATTATTCTCAGTAAAAGAACAATGACACTAATATAATTTTACTATTTCTTTTCTTCAGTTGATTCTCTCCACTTTGTTTTTCTTGATAGCTGGACTATTTCTCAGTGACAGCAAAGTAGTACTTGATTAAGTCAGAGAATGCTAGCCAAAGGCTTTGCTTCATTTAAATCTTTGAATTTCTAAGATTGATTACTATGTGTTTCTACAAAATAAGACCACATTCCCTCAAAAGTTTCTGCTGCAACAGCTGCTTCATTTGTAAGTTATATGGATCATCTTCAGTGTGATGCTGATTGAATTGCAGCTGAGAATGGTGATTTCTCAGATAAAATGTCCAGAGGCACACTTCATGATTTGTGGCTTTTAAATGTTCTGACTAAAAAACTCTTGACTAATTGTGCAGTTTGTGACAATTAAATGACACCTTAGCAGTCATGAGAAATTTGATTTGACATCAGCTTGATACTCAGGTTCTCCTTCATGACATACAGGTAATGATGAATCAACAGATGTTATCTTTTTTTCTGTGCACTCAGTTTTGTTTTATTATTTGGACAGGCTATGAAGTGTAGAGCTATATAGAGAAGTGAACACTATAAATAGCAAATTCAAAAATACATGTCCTCTGCATATTTATACATAATTTTCCTGAATGATAACCTAAACTATATGTACATGTAGAATTGCCTCTGAGACTTAGAGGAATCTAGTAATATTCTCTTTCTGTAATTCTGTTCATTTTACTGATTAATATACTAATGGCAAATTCTGCTTATTTTACTGATTAATACACTAATGGCAGTTCAATGGCCATGTTTATTTCTTTTAAAATTCATAGAGTTGACATTTGACTTACCCACTTTTGTTTATTTGTTTATTTGTTTTTTCGTTTATTTGGGTTTTTGTTTATTTGGGTTTTTGTTTGTTGGTTTGGTTTTTTGTTTGGTTGGTTTTTGTAGGCTTTTTGGGTTTTTTTAATCTTTTCTGGAAAGTGAAATTGCGTTTTAGTGAGACTCCAAGTTACTTCCTGGATCTGCTCAGAATAAGAAGTTTATACAATATACTTTAGATAACAATATTTCTAGCTAGTAATTATGGAATAGATAGAGAGATAGGTAGATATACAGACTTGATTCTACTTGACACTAAAGGTTGTTCATGGACAAAAAGTTCTGCACAATGACACAGAGTCAAACAGCTCACAGTAATGGATAAACACACTTACTGGTTTATTTTTGCAGAACCTTTAAGAACTTTTACATCTACAGCTGTGACTATAATAAATACGATCTCAAAATTAATACCCTACCTAACCATAAATGAAAGAAATTGCATTGTGACAGAATATTTGTGGTTGCCTGGATGGTGGGGTTTGATTATTTGGTTTTAAATGTATATTTAATGTTTTGAGCATCTCGAGGGGTTAGTTACTTTCTTTTCTATCAGTGATAATGAATGAGCTCAGAGCATTGAGGTGTTAGATATATTTTGGGTGAGTATGAGCAACTTTGTAATACATTAAAAATCTTTTTTTCCCCTGAAAATTAAGAGTAGTGAATAGTATTGTATTTCCCTTGTAAAACTGTGCATTCTCATTCTCTAATCTTCACAGAAGAGAAGGTATCTCTCTCCAAGGATCAAATACTTTCAAAAACTAGAAAATAAGTTTACTTGTAACTCTAACAGTAGATAAAGTGCCAGTTGGAAATCTTGGAAATTTTTTGAGTACTTTATTAAGGCTAGAATTGCAACATTACCTCTCTAGCTGATCTCTTACTGCTGATAACCCAGAGCTTCTTCCAGACAGCTATCCAGAGAAGAACTTTACTTGGGATTTAGGGGTTTCAGACTTGAATTTTGAGATTGATTGGGAGCCTCACTCTTCAATGTCTGTACTGTTTGTAGAGCAGCTAAGGTTCATTAAATTCTATCTTTTGTAGTCTTTCAAGCATTTTCTCTTTTTACTATGCCACCATTGTGTCTTACCTACATCCACAGTTCAAAAGAACATGCAGCTCTGTTTTCTCCACTCATATTGTGGAGGATCTTTGCAACAGCGCTCTCAGACAGGTCTAGTCTCCCTCCAGTGATTTTGGGTTCCAATTGAAAACTTCATTCTTCCCTTTTAGAAATATCCAGTTGACTTTACTGAAATTTGTCTTTTTGGTTCAAGTCAAATTCAGCAAGCAGCTGCATGGTGCTTGGTTGCTGGCTGGGCTGAAAACACGACAGCATAAATAGATATATTCTTATAGACAGAGGTAGAGTGAGGTACAATAGTAGCCTGGATATTTTCACACAAAATGTAGGTCCTAAATTACTACCATTTAAAATGAAACTTAACCTTAACAGAATTTGGTTTTTATATTGAAATTGTTTTCCTCTTTTTTATTTTTATTTATTTTATTTATTTTCATTATCCTACAAACAGTATGGTAACCTATTTAACTGAAAGTGTTCTCTAAATTTCATGGTGCCATTTCTGGATTGCCTATAGTAAAAGTTATCTTCCTTCAAGGCAACCTCAGGACATTGTCTCAGGCAACCCTCTTTATTCAAGCAGTGTTGGTTAGAACAGGTTGCCCAGGACCAAGTTGGGATTTGCATATCATCAGAAAGACTTCACAGAATTTCTGAGGAACCTGTTTCAGTGTTTGACCCCCATCAAAGCACTTGTGTTTAGATGGATTTCATGGATGGATTTTCCATTTGTGCCCATTGTCTCTTGTCACTGGGTACCACTGAGAAGAGTGTGCCTGTGCATGTATATAGTGAGATGGCAGTACAGGAGTATTTTATTCAAGGAGAAACCATGCAATCATAGAATCATAAATGTCTCAGGAGACCTTAAATATCATCTAGTTCCAACTCCTTTACTGGAAAATAAAGTTTTGTATATAAATTGCTGTTGGTTTCAAAGTAAGATGTATGTTTATCACTGTGATGCAAACCATGAAAATCAATGTTGTTTTACACAAATTTACATCTCTTTTAATCTTATTTAATATCTCTTATAACTTTCTCTGATTTGTACGGGATTAAAACCTTTGCATGATCATCATTTGTTACATTTCAAAGTTTCTTGGAGAGAGAGATGCAAGAAAAAAAGAGGGGAGCAGCAATTAAATGCTTTCATCTAATTCAGTGCAATGTTAACAAATGAAAAGGAAAGACTTATTTTGCACAGAATAGCTTTAAATATTACAAATACAAAATTATTTCTAAATTTGAGGTTCATTTTATTTTATCTGACTGCTATAATGCATTCTAATTTCTCTGTAAAAAGTGGACATTATTTTTCATGAACACTTCAACTTCTAAGTGTAGGGGTTTTTTTGAGATCTAAAAATAATGATACACTGATCTTATTTATAGAAAAGGCTTTAAGTTCACAAAATGCCTATTCAGAAAAAGATATAATGAAAATCTTTAATGTCTTAACATATCCATTGAGACAGAGGAAGAGTCAAACCAATATTGTTCAATCACTATCTTCTGCTAGTGAAAACCTAAAGAGATAAAATTTGTGACAATAACTATTGGAAAATGGCTTGTCTTATATGATGCATTGACAGACAGTGAACAAAAGAGAGATGCACAACGGGCTTTAGAAAGTATTATCTTAACCATCCTGAATTGTGTGATTCAGATCTTTGATTTCCATTCTTCCTGGGGCAGCTTCACATGCATTGACTCATGGGATAAAAGATATGAAGAGCAGGTGAAATGTTATCAGGTACTGGCATTACGTGCCCCTAGCAACTCTCTTACTGATGTGCTGAGGCAGGCAGCGGGGAGAGCACGTGTGTGTGTGTACATCTATACCAGAAGAAGGGGAAGGAGTCCTGCCAAGTACAGCTGTCTCAGTCACAGGGTAACGCTGTATCCTTTGCCTGACAGATGGAAATGATTGGTGGCAATGCATCAGACGGACCACCTGCATATGTCTGGGTGAGAGTAACAGAATGGGTCAGCCACCATTATGCTGAGAATGTGGCTGTTTCTGGGGAACAACTTCTGTAAGTCTCTGCAAATGGAAAAAGAGTGGATATGATGCAAAAAAAGTATGAAGAAAATAATTTTCCCTGATCACACAGTGAAATAATATTTCTGGATATGTCAGTGTCTCTGCCTCAATAACACAGATATTAATTCCATGTTCTAATTCGAATATTAATATTCTAATTATACATTAGTAGTTTCTTTTTCATTGTTGTTGTTGGACAGGCATTCTCAAAACCCTTCTACTGTACCCTAAACCAGAATTTTAAGTAAAACATGTAAATAGGACAAAGTAGGAGTTGGTTCTTGCATTGGAACTGCTCTGGCTAGAACTGCTGCATCATTCATGCAAAAATAAATCACTTCCTTTGTGTATTTCAAATGAACAAAATCTTTTATGCCAGTAGAAAATACTAATTTGGCACATAAATTCTAACTTCACTTAATAGTTTCAGAATAAGAAATCTTATAAATTTACCCGTTGTTATATGCTTTGTTTTCAGAATATATGAATTTTTTTCAATGACAATTGACAATGACAATATACACACAATTTGTCATTTAATGTGTAACTATCAGAAAACAGAGAAAAACATAAAATAAATCAAAAGAAGTTATTATACAAACTTGAATGAATATATTTCTGACCTTCATCATATGCTGTGCATAGATCAGAGCCTGTTTGTACCATAACACTTTTCTTTCCATATGGTAAAATTTCAAAGTCTAGGCTACAATACCTGTCATCTTATATACTTAAAGTTTCAGTTCCTTTGAATTAGAGTCAAGTCAATTTTCCTCTCTAATGTGTAATGTATATTGTATACAAGAGGTTGACTTAAAAATGCGGGAGTTTCTGAACCATGACTCATCAGCCGTTCCTATGAAGAGATTTAGTCTTGTTTGTTTATTCAGTTACGGGGTGCATGGGCACTGGTCTTGTTTGGAAAAAGTTATGGGGGGAGAGTTTGTAGCTTATAGGAGAACATCACAGAATAACTCATGCAGGTGCGCACTTGAATTTTACTGGATGGATTCTAATGTATAATTAATGATATTAATGAAATTAAAATCTCCTCTGTCGATATTGAGATGTTTAAAATTACCATCATTACTAAGGGATGTGTGTTTTTGTTAAGCGGGCTTTGGTTTTTATGTTGTTTTGTTTGGTTTTTTATAAAAGAAGGAAATAAAAACAAAGAGGCCTAGAATGTTTTGTTTCAGGCCCATTGGACTTTTAAATATATTACCATTGTCTTAAATAGTGTTTATAATTTTTCTAATAAAGGGGACCATATGTTTTCAAGGCCCTTATAGTGTGGGTAGAGCCACTAGAAGTGGTAGAGTGTTATTTGTTGAAAAATGTAATAAATGAACAGTGTTATGTGCTTGATATTGACTTTTTCTCAGATAGTCTTTCATGAGTAATTGTTCTTTGAACAAGCCAAATCACTTGCATGTTAAAACTGTATACTACACAGTATATGTATAGTATATAGATAGATAGATAGCTTTCCATATACTGATCAATGTAGACTGCAAAAAGGTAAGAAGAAAGAAAGAACGGGCAAATATTTATTTTCAATATTGCTAATCTGTATTCTCTTACAGTATTTAATTATGTATTGCAAAAATATTTATCCAACCATACCAGGTAATAGCTTGAGAAAGGTCAGGTAGAAAATTTCTGCCTATTTATAATGATGAATAGCTGATTCTACAAAGCTAAATTGTTCTGTGGAAATATATTGATTTTATCAATGTATTTCTGCAATATATTGGCTTAAGAACAGAAAATCCATGGACTTAATAACATAAATAAAATAAAACCTAGGGTGAGAAATCAGTCACTTCTCACATGCAGTAAGTTAAGACTTCACAAAGCATCGTGTTCCTTGCTGTCTGAAATTCTTTGCAGAGCTAACAAGAGAAAAAAATGTATCGAAACAATGCAATTTGATGTTTTACAGCAGATACACACTTTCCTGAAACTTCTTATTTTTATCTTGTATTTTTTGTATCTCGTGTTTTCTACTCAACACTTTAAGGAAAGTATTAATAATTCACTGTCCCTGGAGGTTTTTAAACTGAGATTGGACATGGCACTTAGTGCCATGATCTAGTAAACGGACTGCTGTTGGACCAAGGGTTGGACTTGATGATTTCTGAGGTCTTTTCCAACCCAATTGATTCTATGATTCTATGATACTGAAGAGGACAGAATGAAAGGGGGAAGGGATTACCAAAACTAGATGGACCCAAAGCAGAATGTCTTTTTTTCAAAGGCTTGCTTTTGGCATATTGCCAAAAATGGTAATAATTGTAAGTACATTTAGAGTTAATCAGATGCTACTACTTTAGCATGAAAAAAAAAACAACAAACCTGTTTCTTTTAGGTTTTACTTCTGTCAACACCATAAAGTTCAAAGGGCTCAATATCCTGTGCTCAGAATTTCCCATAAACAAATGTTTAGGAAAGAAATGCATAAATGGGGCAGGCTTATATGAAAAGTTTCTAATATTTTCTCAGTCTTAAGATGTTCTCAGACATCAGCTATGGTATCTATGTACTTCGTAACCATCAGTGGATCTCTCTTCTATGATCCGTCCTTTTTCTCTGTGGAATACAGGTGAATTTTATTTATCCATGGCAATTTTTTTAAACATTTTGTTTTAGTCTAACTGCACATAGAATCCACTTACCTTTGTTTGAAGTCTGGTTCCTACAAGTCTCATTTCATACTCCTTCATTCTTGGAAGTCTGTGAATAATCAGTCATTACCTTTCCTCTACACACCTTGCATTTATTACATAGTATGATATATCTGTCTTAACCCATAGGATTGTTCTTTCTCTGTAAAGTTTTACATAAGTCTGAAAATTTTTTCTTTTTTTTTTCTTATTCTGTTATATTCTATGATTATTTTAAGATAAGGGACCAGAACTGAATACCATAGTCTTACAAAACCTAGCTCCTTTTTTTTTTTTTCCTCTAAATCATCCTCATATTTTTTAACATTTGATTAGCATGGTGGATTACTGTTAAAAAAAAGCTAACCTTTTCCTGAAAAGCTTTCTATGAAAAACTTATGGACTTGGTCTTAAATTTGTAATGAATAACTGAGGATTCACTCTTTTATTTGTGAAGCTGGGTTATCCCCATTCAGTTTTGAGTGATATTTTACTTACAATCACAGGGGGTTTTCTGTACTTCTCTACACATAGAGTTTTTCTGTACTTCTCTGCAGTCAATGGTTGTCCCAATTATGTGAGTAACTTAATGTCAACAGCGGACTTTCTCACTGTGCTGTGAATTTTCCTTTCTGTCTGGTTTATTGATTTAAGGAATTTAGTGATATAGTTTATAGTGTCAGTATTATATAATAATACATTTAGTAATTTTTTCCTGAAACAGTTCTTAAAGTGTCAAGTGTTCTTTTTAAGGTAAAATACATCCTGAACAGATCTTGCATTCCCAAATTCATGGCTGAAATTGTACACAATTACTCTTAATAACATATGGCAACTTATAAGTGAAGAAATTACTCCTTTCTGCAATAAATAAAACATTTCCCCCCCCCATGTTTTTCTTTATCAGATGTATACTAGCAGGCATTTGAACACCATAGCATCAAATATTTTAAAACTTGTTGTTGTACATAAATGTAAAGCAGTTAAGAAGATACAAAAATGACCTTTGTTATCACAAGTGGCTATTCCTTGTTCCAACCAGGGAAGGCTGGTGATGCTGCTTTGTGATTCTGGTTATGTACCATGCAACATATAATTCCTTTTCCATTGTCAGTCACTAATTTTATAGGATGTGATAACATGTCTTTGCTACATTGTTCGCGTTCAATTGGCATTTTTTCCTTCACATTGCAGTTGTAGCAGTTCCACTAGAAAGAAAACAAACCTTAAAATCTTGTGAGAGTACACCAGTCCTAGGGGAAAATATTTGACTTTTACAAAGTGTGCAATATACAGCTTCAGAAAATTTTCTTTGCTGCATTTCAGATTGAATGATTCATTAGTTAATTACACATTCATATTTATGATTTAGAAACATGATTATCAGCTGTTTAACTTCCGTAAAATTTCAGGGTTGTCTCACAAACATGCAATTAATATGGAATGGTGGATAAATTTTACTGGTTCTTGGTTTGCATGGGAAAACAAATTATTTTTTGCCCTGTTCTGTGCCCTCTGCCAGATGTCAGTGAACTTGGTAATAACTGCTATAGAGATGGCCATATTTTTATACAATTATTTTAAAACATTTGCTTTGATCCTGCAATTACATATGTATGCTTGTTTTGGTTTTCATCATTCCAAGGTGCTACATAAAACAATAAGCCAGTTTTTGCTTGTTTGGATATTTCTGCTTTTCATTGCAAGGTAAATACACATCTTGGTACTGCAGTTCTGAAATGTCATTCAACTTTCAGGAATAAGCATGAGTCACTTCTATGACATTTCCAAAATTTCAGATCCTAGGCTCATCTCGCTTGTATTTAAGATAAAAGGTCTCAGTTTCTAGCTCCTGAAAGTATGCACTAATATTAGTTAAGAAAAAAACAAAGCACAGTTCAAGAGAAAGAAGGTACCTTTGTTTAAAATCTAATATTTTACATTAAAACTTACGATTTATCTTGTAATTTCTGAAAGCTTGTAGTGGTCAGTATTGAATGCTGAATCAAATTATGACTGCAATTAAAAAATAGCAAAAATACTGGCAGGTTATTTGCAAGAAATATATTTTTTCTTGTTATAAAATCATGACAATTTTATGAAATCAATGTATCTGCTGGGGAACTGCAAATGAATCATGTATGTCTTGCAAAGGTTACTTCTAAAATCACTTTGAATCTTTCAGAAATGCATGTTTCTCATTGATCAACAGGGATTAATGAAGAGCATCAGTCTAAAATTTATTTTAATTCTGTTCCCGATCATTCTTTGACAAACTTCCACGCAACTCTTAAGGTTTCCCACGCTGACGTTTACCAGTCAACTGTAAAAATAATAGCAATGAACAATCACTAATGACATCCTAGATAGAACAGAATTTTGAATAACTTTTATCTGCCTAAAAATAAATTGTCTTCAGTTAGCTTTTAAGTTTAAACTTAAGCCAAGATAAATACAGACTGCTACTAAAAGAGAATGTTCACCACTCTCAACTGTTTTTCAGCCTCCTTCCTGACCAGCACTACTTCCACTGTAAAGCTGAATGGGGGGATTGACATTCCTGAATGCTGATCCTTTATTTTGGTACTAGCTGGGGAAGGAGGTGGACAAGAGATAAGCTCAACAGCATCCAGCACTTAGCTCAGAGAAATTGTGTTCTTTCCAGGAGTTGTGTTTTCCTAAAACATCAGTGTGTGAATAGCCAAGTGACAGTAAGTGCTCTTATTCTTCTTCTTCCTGATATCCGTGGGGTTTAGTGTCTGAACCTGCTGTAATAATTCTACTTCCTGAAATTTCTGAGGCAAAAATTGTCAAATGCCCAATTAGCTCCTGTATATCAAATATGTGAAAAGAAATATGTGTAGTGGAGATTGTGTGCTTGAGATCTTCATAACACTGTATGTGCGGTCTTCCCTAGCAGGTAGGTTTTTGTGGTGCAGCAGCAATTTTTAACTTTTCAAGTAAGTTTTTATTGTTGCTGTTTACTTGATTTGAACTTTCATATGTTTTTGCTGTTCAGAAGCATTTGTTTCTGCTGCATAGTGTTCTCTGCATTAGAGACAGTTAAGAACTAAAAAAGTAAAGACCCTACTAGTTCAAAAGATGGAGGGAAGCAGTCAGGTTCCTTTAAGGGTTTCACACTCAAATGGCAGTTCTAAAAAAACTTCATGCAGTTTTCTTAATGAATAGGGCAGCTCTCCTGATGAGCATGGAGAGGCAGTGCTCTTTGAAAGAGGAGCATAAAGTTAAATTTTCCTGCTATTCCTAATAGAGCAGAAGTCCTCTTTCGTTTCCCAGAAAAATGAAAGACTGACTGTGAAACTGTGCATTCTTGTCCCTCTAGTATTCATTATCTTGGAAGTCAGAAACTACCAGACTTCAGCAGCGACTTCAGTTTTCTTTTGTATTTAAAGAAATATTAACAGATAACATTGCAATAAACCCCAGGTTTTACTGCTGTCAGTTTAATATACTTTAATACAAATTAGAAGTATTTCCATCAAGACTGTTAATACAGGAATATAATCCAATTACCTATTGGTTCAAGAATTATGTAGATTAGTAATGCTGAGTCTCAAACTGTGTTTTAGTCTTAGCTACTTAAATTCAACTTCTCCAGACTGTAATAATTTGTCACACATACAAATCAGATATTTCCTATGTAGATTGCTAAAATGTTGATGACGATATATGCATTAAAAAAATTGTTTAGACATTTTATGAAATTGTTAGTAATATTGTTTGACAATACATCTTTCAACTAACTACCCTAAATTGAACAGGATTACAAAACTTCAGAGGTTGGAAGGGACCTCTGGCGATTCCCTAGTTCATCTTCCTTCCTTAAAGTAGATTTAGCTGCAGCCAGTTGATCAGGAATCTGTCACATCAGGTTTTGAATATCTCTCGCACTGTTCTCTGTGCTCTTTGCCTCTTGGCACCACTGAGAAGTCTGGTTCCATCTTCTTTACTCTCCCTGCATCAGGTATTTATTGCTATTATATACTTTACTATCATTCACATACATACAAATATATACACACATATACTAATTTTTTTTAAGTAGGGGTGATTTGTGATTATTAGGTTGTATTTCAAAATGTTAACTTCTATTTAATACAATCCAATGAACAAGTCAGCAAACTTACTAGTATTTGGAACTAGCTTAACATCCAACTTGAAAGAATGGATCTAAGCCAGACAAATTAGAAGATTTAAAGTAAACTATTAAACACAAAATATAATAGTTATTTTGAACTACTGGATGAGCACATTAACTGGAAATAATTTTTAATATCATTTAACAGCTCTCTTGATTCACTTGATAAAATACGTAAAAAGTAAAATACCTTCCCTCCTTCTGAAAGTTAAGGAAATATAAAAGACTATGAGACATCTCTTGATTCACTTGATAAAATACGTAAAAAGTAAAATACCTTCCCTCCTTCTGAAAGTTAAGGAAATATAAAAGACTATGAGACATTTCAGTTTTCCTCCCAGGACATTTACCAATGAAGATTACTTATAAACTTCGGTAGGGCTTCTGATGTTAATTTTAAGTAACAGGTTGCTATGTAACTACTCTGATAAGTGCTCCATTTCCTTCATTACCTGATATCAGATATATGTATTTTCCATTATTCTCAGCATATCTTATTTTCAATTATTCTCAGATATACCTTTATCGAGTGTTCAGTGTAATGGACAGTAACAAAATACAACTAATAAAAGTATTTTTAATCATTATTTATGCATAGCAACATATTCTGATAAACATAAATGAGTAATCAGCGTGACTTTTTTACAACTTTTTGATATACACAGTCATGATGTAACAAACTGAGAAATTCACAGTTGGAGTTTTTGAGGATAAACATTGAAGTGAGGAGCATGTGTAATGGTAATTAGAGTGGGGTTTTTTTAGTACTGTTAGAAAATATATTTGTAGTGAAATTACCATTGAATTGCAACTTTGGCCTGGTATTAGAGAATGTAACTTTTCATGATGCTGTAATACACTCACCATTTCTTTTTCTAGTAACAGAGAAAACAGCTAGACTGTGTTGTTTTTGGTGTTTTGTTTTTCAGAGTGGGAATGAAACTAATCACTGTCATAATCAGTGTCAAATCAGATTCCAAAGGTTTTGGCTATCATTGCAACACTTTCATGAGCAACCCNGCAAAGTTTTTGGCTATCGTTGCCATGTATTTTTGCAACACTTTCATGAGCAACCCCATTGCAGACCAACCAATACAGAAATGCAAAGTGTTTATGATTTGAACATGACTGGTGTCAAGAAGCTGAGCGCAAGAAATTGTTTTGTTTTAAATTAGGAATCTTCTTGTTGTGGTTTATTCTGGCATATCTTTGTTAGCTTAACAAATAACAAGTCTTGATTGCAATGGGCAAGCTAAATTTCTTTCTCTGGTAATATTGCTAAACCCTCTGTATTTCATAAAATCCTACAGATGAGAAAGTATGTTCTTATTTTGTTTAATTTTTTTTTTACCATCCTAGTTTTACAAGAATAGTTAGTGCAGGATTGTGATTTATTCAGCTTCATGGGCAATACAAGGCTTTAATATGTGCCCTTTAATCTTTGGAAATTATTAAACTGTTTAGTGCCTTTTTTTTTGCCTGCACCTTCCTGAATGCCCACAGCACTAAGGGGATATCTACAAATCTTTTCTGAGCCGATTATCATCTTCTATATTGCAACTGTTTTAATTAATATAGAACTAAAGCTCTGATGTAATAGTATTTTTGAAGTTGCATTTCTTTGACCCTTTTCTTCCAAGTAAGGATTGCAGTCAGATTATCATAAATGCAGGTATGATTGTGTGATTCTCATTACTGGTCACAGTATAATAACTTCCAATAAATTGACTGTTGGATTAAATAGAATGATGACATTTTATGACATTGTAGGAGTAAAACAATTAGCTGTGATGAAGGATCTACATAAGTATCTTTTTTTTTTTTTTTTGTGAGAGGATTATGCATAAAGATTCTAATGGTATTCTGGAATGTTCTAGAAAAAATATTCTGAAAATGTTAAAACTCTACAGAAAGTTTAGTTAAACAAAGATATGCCATGAACATCTTACTAAAAACATTTTTGTTTTAATTTTTAGTTGGTTTTAGACTAGCCTTCTCAATTTTTATTGTGCAGCTCAGTTTTACATTGATAATTTGTAACTTTTTTTGTAGGAGCTGCAGAGAAAGGGAAAATTAATATCTGGCAAATGTACAATTTGAGTATCCAGTGAAGTCTGGAAAAAAATATTCTATAGGAAGCAGCAAATGGGTATATTTATGTGCAAATGAGCACCAATTAGTGTATTCAATAATTAAAATAATTGATATAAATATAAAACAAATATCAGGATAGAATAGACCACTGGTGGCATAATTGTAGATCATCTGCAGAATGAGATAACTGACTATCTAGGTTTTGCTTCCATTTACTAAAATGTCATCAAAAATATGGCTGAAAAATAGTATTCACAGAGTGAAAGTTTTAAGTTTCAGGGGGTAAGGACAAATAGCTTTCTGCACAGCAAAGGTAATGCTCCAATAACTGGAGGGTTGTGTGGTTGTTTTGCTCTTGTGTTTTTTAGGGTTTTAAACAAGGCTTCAACCTCTTCTGTATGAATCAAGGAAAAGATTGAGTTATCAAGGGCTTGATGCTGTTGTAAGACTGAATATGTCCCCAGATTTTGTTGTGCTCAGCAGAAGGCAAGTTTCCTTTCCAAAACATGTGCACAAATGTGTGCGTGTGCCTCCCTCCCTCAACAGAATATGTGGGGAGCACAGAGATGAGAAGCTGCAGCTCTTTTATCTGGAACACCCCTGGTTGTATTGAAAAATTAAGGTTACTCTCAGACACGGTTCCTTTGAACTCGATTAAAGATTAAAATTTTGGATATTGCAAGGTTAAGTGTATGGGAAAAGAGTTCAGAGAAGACTTTAGCTTTAAAAATATGTGGGTTTAAAAATAAAATACATTTTAAGCTACTGATATCAGGAGCATCTATGTTAGTGCAGTATACTGAGGTAAAAAACCCCATAAACATTCATAGCGTAATTAAATACATAGTTCCTTTTTTTTTCCTCAGGGCAGAAAGGAAGCAATATATGGAATCTCACCTGCTATGAATAAATAAAGTCACTGTGAAAAAGTATTTACCTTCATCCCAGTATCAACATGAAAAAATCATGTGACTCAGTTAATTAAATTTGTAGCAAATAAAGGAAAGCATATTTTTTCATAGTTTTAAATGTTGTAAGTTAACACCACCTAAATAAAGAGAAAATACACGTAAGAGTAGTATGTAATATGCTCAGTTACTTAAATGATTTATCAGGTCCGTTATCATGTAGAACATAAAATATTTTGTCCAAAACTGCTTCATAATAGATTTTATAAATAGCATGAAGGACTTAGCAGAGAAAATATATCTAGAAGATTATTCTAAATTGAGTATGAATGAAGGAAACAAAACTTGGGACATCATCAAGGAAGAGTACAAGAGAGGAAGGAGCATGTCTGGGAGCAAGACAACATCATTTTCATCTATTTCAGATTTGGTAGTTTAACATCATAACTACGGTGTGCAGTTCTGGACTGCATCTGAAGAATCAAGTAGTGGAGTTAGGGCACTAAACTGTTAGAGCAACACTGAAAAGAGCATGAGGGTAAAAGAGAGTGTATCAGCGTCCCATTCCAACCTGAAAGGAAGATGAACATCCTTTACTTTCTGGAGAGGAAAGAAAATGTGGTGGGAAGAAGAGAGAAAGAGGACAGGGGAAAAGTCCATAGTCTTTTTAAATATGAAAAAGGAGAGAATAGTTTCTTTGCTTAAATAGGAAGTATCTCTCAATCTGAAAGAGTAAGTACCGTACTGCTGAAACCTATAATACACTGTTGGTACTTCTGCATATTGCAATGCTGGAATACTCAAGGTGTATAGGTTGATGCAACATTTATTTTCATGGTTATTCCACACTAACCATAGCTCTGCACAGTTATGTAATGTAATTAACTATTCATGGTTTAATAATGTATATTCATGGTTAAACATGACAAAAATTTTTGATTACTCATATTTAGTTGTCTCCTAGCAGAGAAATTTGAAAACAGTAATGTTTAATTCATATGAGAAACACAAGAACTATTATGAAAATTTGTATAGTGGTAGTCTGAAGTCGTACAGTTTTCTTCATTTCACATGCTCATAGTAAAACTTATGGGTTTTTAATTGATAATTCATTATTTTTTTAACACTATGGAACTTGTGGAACTTTCTGTAACAATCAAGAAGCATCTTGTTGAGCATAATCTCAGATATAAATGACAAAATATCCTTCTCTATCCTTTTTTTTTCCTGTGCCTACTCTAATGAATGTAGAACTCCTATCAGTTTTTATATGTTTTTCTCTTTTGATACTTCATCATTAATATTATGTGAAGGAAGAGGCACATGTGATCTACAAACGTCCACCGTGCTAGAGGATGAAACTGAGGGCTCTTCATTTCTGTCCTGCTTTTTTAATTATCTGGACTAGTCTTGTTGGAAGTTGTGAAAATAACACAATCACAGTGTGAGTATATTTAGCTGAGCATAACTAACAAAAGCTAATGTTGAACTCTATAGTCTATGACAAGCATAATGCACTCAAGAGTCTAAATTTTTTCTAGTTCATAGTTGGCATTTAAGATTTATGACTACTGCGATGCTTAAGTAGAAAACACTACTGAACATTCAGAACCAAATAAGAGTATTGAAGTAATTCAATAATGGAAATAATTACCAAAATTAATGAAGTGCTTAGAATAAAATATAAGTTCATTTGGACATTTAATTCAGGAGGAAAAAGTAAATCTTCTTCTTGTATTGTTTTGTTAAGTAAAGTAATTTCACTGTTGTATCACAAATGTGCTACGTTCATCATTTTGTTTTTCCTGTATATTTTGTCCCTGTTGAAAACAATTATTATTTCCATTGAAAGAAATGTTGCAATTCAGTTATTTCTCTGAGAAGGTGGTAAACATGTTGTTCTGTCTGTTCAGTAATATTAGACAATTTTAATTAACATGTTTTGTAATTAATTGAAAATTAGAAGAATTAATACAGAGGACAATAAATGTCATTCAAATGCAGTCAGTTTACATGCAAAATAAGAGTCAAATATTTTAGTAGAAAAATAATAAAAATAACTCTAAGAAAATAATTTATCTTCTGTATAGTNTGTTTTACAGTTCTACTGTAGTAGAAAAATAATAAAAAAATAATAAAAATAACTCTAATAAAATAATTTATCTTCTGTATAGTTGAATGTTCGTTGGAAGAGTAATATGCTTTCCTTAAACAAATTAATTTTTATTAGTTGTCAAGTCACACATACAACACCATAACATAGATCATATTAATATTAATCTATGTAGTTTCCTTATGACTACCCAGTTAGAACTGTGTGCATTGTTTTAGGACCCTTTTCTTTTTACAAAAACTCTTGGCAGATAGACAAGAATTGTGAGGAGGCCATAAAGATGCCCCAAAAATGTCTACCAGAATTTTTTAGCAGTTTATTTTTAAATAAAGGACATATAAATGCTAAGTATTTTTATTCTTGATGTACACTCTGTCTTCCAACAGTTACAGATCATGGGAAAATTCTAGCACATACTGTGATTTCAATTTGATAAAAATTTGCTGGTATCAAGTGATGAACAGTCACACATAGTACCATAACTTCTGATCCTGTTTTCCAAAGGTCCTTCCTCCCACCGTTTCTCCGTCTGTTTGACTCTGACTGGTAGCACATGTTAAGTCTCAAAGGTCTGTATCTCTTGGGACTTGCATCAAACTCTGAGCTCTGTGTGGATCACCAGTCTCCATTGCTTAGGGAAGGATGATTCTTCTTCCCTTTAGTAAATAGTCAATACACTGGATTTTTCCTCCCTTGTGGAAATCAGTCTGTGATTATTCATGAAATATATTTTTCTTCAAGATGTTTTGTTTCAGTTTTATTTGGATAAGAATGGCACTTAACCCACTACAGCTTTCTCTTTCAATGAATAATTGTCATATTATCTTCTAAAACTGCTTTTGAATTCAAACTCTGTTTATGCAGACAGCGGCCCTGTTGGACTATATAGTCCCTCCAGGTATGTGCCTCTCAAAGAGGAGTACCAAAGTAATATTAGTTTGATGAACTTAAGCTTATATTTTAGGCTATTATAGCCAGACCTTGTGTGTTACAATAATGAAGAATCTAGTATTTCCATACAGTCTATGAAGTAGATTTGACCCATAATGCTCCATTTTTTAAAAAGCAATTATAGATTAACTATATGTTTACATAGGAATAACATAGTTAAAATGTACTCAACATAAAACAATATAATCTTAAATTCATGTA
>VYXB01002522.1:6046-121889 GCA_013397135.1 Pachyramphus minor
TGCATATCCCTTATGTAAAAGTCAAAAAATTCTCAGCAAGTTAAGCAAAAATGCAAGGTTCTTATTACAGTAGAAGTGTACATGACTTTGGCCTAAAATAACTCTACATTGGTTCTTTATTAAGTATTTTCTATTTAAGTGTTACTTTACTAAAATCCTAAAAATGAAAACTTTAAAGGAAAAACTTATCCATACTAACAAATCCAGGCTTAAGGGGGAGCATATACGATTTAACAGCTTTTTCAATGTACAGTAGTTAATGACTCCTTTTCACTTATCAAGTACCCCAGTCTGGCCTGGAGGGGCAGTTGGAGAGCTGCCAGGGGGAGCAACTTGCCCAGTTCCCCCCAAGAAGTTCTTCCTTTCCCACCACACTGTGCTGGCCTTCCCGCCTCGGGACGCCCCAGGGCTGGGCTGGCACAGGGCGGCAGCAGCCGCCAGGGCACTCGGGGCTCCGCAGCACATCCCTGGGCCGCATCCTGCTGCCGCTGCAGCAGCCGGGGCTGGGGCCGAGCTGCAGCGGGGCGGGGAGGGACCTTGTGGCTCACCAATGAACCTGAGGGCCGCCTCTCGCANCTGCAGCAGTGGGCAGGGGCAGACTCCTGGATTTAGGGTTTACAGAACATAGTTCACAGCTACATTCGACAACTCACAAGAGAACAGATCACTGAAGCTATGGGCAAATATAGAGCAGGGTTTATGTAAGAAAGGAATGAACTAAAAGCACAATCTTCACATCTAAGGCATACAAAATGATGTGGGAAAAATAATTTCTAGAAAGGAAACTTATCTCAAGAATTTATGATGCACGCTAACTGCCATGGAAGTCAATGAAAACCTGGTCCTTTGGAAACTTTTTAGCAGGAAAACACCAATATTATCACATGTGAAGTAGTAACACCACTATTGGTAGTGCTGTATGCCTCAGGATCATGTAATGCTCAGC
This sequence comes from Pachyramphus minor, assembly GCA_013397135.1. Lineage (NCBI taxonomy): Eukaryota > Metazoa > Chordata > Aves > Passeriformes > Tyrannidae > Pachyramphus > Pachyramphus minor. The sequence continues at coordinate 6,993 of VYXB01002522.1, forward strand.
ACAGTACAGTTAAGTCATGAGATGCAGGAATGAAAGAGCAGTAACCTCTCTCATAATATAATGAGGATATAAATACCATCAGGATATAAAGCTATTAGAGAGCATCCAAAGAAGGGCCCTGAAGATGAGGAGAGGACAAGAGGGGAAGCACTATGAGGAACAGTTGAGGCCAATTGCCTTGGTGAGCCTGGAGGAGACTGAGGTCAGACCTCACTGAGATCTGCAGCTTCCTCGCTGGGAAGCAGAGAGACAGCACTGATCTCAGTGAGCAGGGTCCTGAGGGAACGGCTGGAGCTGTGTCAGGGCAGGGTTACCTTGGATCTCAGGGAAAGGTTCTTCCCCCAGAGAGTGGTTGGCTCTGAACAGGCTCCCCAGGGCAGTGGGCACAGCACTGAGGCTGCCAGAGCTCCAGGAGTGTTTGGACAATGCTCTCAGGGACAGGGTGGGATTGTTGGGTTGTCATGGGCAGTGCCAGGAGTTGGATGGATGGTCCTTGTGGGTCCCCTCCAATTCTGGATATTCTGTAATTCTATGATTCCTAGACACTGGGAATGAAGATGGATACAACGCTTTGCCAGGTAAATAAATGCCATTTGAAATGCCTTGAATTGGTTGTGCACCCAGCTATACTGAACAAAATGAGACAAAACTCAGCTGCTGCTTTAGACAGAAAGCATGAAGAGCCATCTTCCCACATGAAGCAGTGCAGTATCAAAAGCTGGCTCACAAGCTCTTCTCCATTTCCAAACACAAACATCAGCCAACAGATGCTTGCTGAAGTCAAATGAATTGCAAGGCTCCCAGGATACAAATTACCACTAAGGAAACAAGTAAGGCCTTTGGAAACACTTCCTAGATGAATTAAAGTCTCTCTCATCTAGGGTCATACTAGCTGAGCTTCTACACTCCTGCACAGTCCAGGGAGAGCAGGAAGAACTCCAGTGTTCATGTACAGTCCAAAATGTGGATACAGGGCTGGACCAAAGGCTTTCCTCAGGGGGATGATGCTGAAATGCACTGTGTTCTTGCACATCAGTATTGCAGACCTCAGCAGGTCTGACAGACAGAGCATGCAAGGAACAGGCTATGACACAAAGGAACGGAAAGGGACATTGATTTCTTATGACAAGCAATTAGTGGCTAAAGGAAACACAAGAACAGGCCCCTTTGAGTGAAATAGAAAAGCAAAGTGATTTTGGCAAGAGCAGCAGAACTCTTGGAAATAGGAGTGCTTTGTAACAGCAGCTGACAAGGACTAATTGCTGCCATTTGACTTGGAGGAAGATGAGAAAAAGGACAGTTTGGGTAACATGGGAGTCCTGCAAGAATATAAACAGTCATCCCATGCTTTACCATCACCTTGCAACAAGCACAAAGGGCTGTTTTGTCAAAAAAAGAGCAAAAATAGCAATGAAATCGTAGTGACTCCTGCCGAGACACTGCCGCTCTGGTGGAACAGTTACTGCCCGCTTGGTGGTTACTGCCAGCTCAGAGAAATCAGTCTTCAGAACTGGTACCTGTGTGAGCAACAGAAACAACGTCAGAGCAGAGCCCCCAGCCCACCTCAGTGCTCTGCTTTCATCCTCCTGCCATCAGCTCCAATAACTGGATGCCTTGTGCAACACTCGGGCTCAAGGAGCTCACTGCAGCCCCCATCCAGCACACGGTGTCCTGGGGGAGCAGCAGAGACACTGATTGTCAGAAGTGACAGCAAAACAAACACCTGCAGGCAAAGCACCTGTACAGGCCTATCTTCTCTGGGAGGGTGGGGAGGCCCTGGCACAGGTTGCCCAGAGAAGCTGTGGCTGCCCCTGGATCCCTGGAAGTGTCCAAGGCCAGGTTGGACGAGGCTTGGAGCAACCTGGGCTAGTGGAAGGTGTCCCTGGCCATGGCAGGGGGTGGCACTGGATGGGCTTAAAGAAATGGATTTAAAGAGGGCTTACCCTGCTCAGGTAGCTGCTCTTGGATTTCAGCTGCATTCATTTGATTTTGCTAGAAATCTCTTTCAGAAGGCCTTTCAAATCAGAGAGCTTCACCAAAAAAAACAACATAACAAAAGGTTATTTGTGTAAAGTCAATCTAGCTCAAAGAAAGCAATGCTCGTGAGTCATGTGAATAACAAGCAATTGCCTCTCCAAATATTACACTAAATGCAACAGTGCTTGAAAGGACACTTCCAATTAGAGTGTTCATCACGGCAACTAATGCAGTGAGCCCTGATGCAGATGTACTTCAGCTGGTTAACAAGCACAGAAGCACAATATGGATATTACTTTTCAGTAGAGAATTAAGGTTATCAGATCTCCTTTCAGTTTCAAGAAGAGAATCACTAGCCACAGACTCACTCACCATTTCCATTTCAGCCTGGGAAGCCATTATTTCGCAGCCTAAATTATTTGACAGCAATTAAAACATTTTGCAGTATTATGTGGGTCTTTTCACTCTTGGACTTCTAAAAAGCCTGTTCTTCATGCCAGAGCAACTCCCTGCTTCAGAGGCCAAATACACAATTCAATCAAGCCTTAGAAAATACCCCTTGGGAAGGGCTTTTCAGTATCACAGTCATAAAAATTATACCTGTATGACAATTCTGATAATGATGTGCTCTCTAGTAGACTGGTAGCTTTACATTGCTTAATTAGTTCACACCTTCAGCTCTAGAACCTAAATCTGACAGACATGTTTGGGAAGGGGACACTTCATTACTTGATCACTATAAACTGTCTTTGTAGTAATGATTAGATCTATCCCCAAGTGTATCCTTTCATAAGCCACTGCTTCTTTTGTAATTCTTTGCTGTTTTGCACTCTAGTGAACTTAGACACTCATTCTTTGAAATTGGTGCCTGTTTTCCTTAAATCCATCCTCGTTCCTGGGGCAAAACAGACTGGCAAAACAGTGGCCCATCACCTGCTTTACCAGAGACAATCCCATTTCCCAGGGCAATCTGAAACATGAGTACCTTTGCATCCAGTTGTCTGAATCGATGCACCATCCTGAAAGCAGAAGGAGAACACGGAGGAAAGGGCTGAGTGCAGGTATCAGAGAAACCTTTGCTAACTACCACACTCCCCCCCAGTGTTCCATCCTCCCAAGGAGGTGGAGCTGCAGGTGATTGACATTGCTTTTATGACAAGTACATGAACTAATGTATGAACTACTATTAATAGGATGCTGTTCCATTTTCCTTCTCGAGACACTTCTGCTTCCAGTACAAAAGCTACTTTTTGGGCATTTGTTTGGCTTCTTAGGCAATGCTGGGTTGCCTCTGGGTAGTCTTAACTTATCTGTGAACAGCAATGTCCATCATGTCCAAAGCCATCACACAGATCAGGTTACTGTTCTGTTTTCTAGCTTTATTTACTTATTTTTTTTCCTCTTAAGACTATTGATCTGAAAACACTGAGACACATCCCAAAGATAATGTGGCACAAGGTGGCAGTCAAAGAAGCATAGTCCAAGTCCCCAAACTTCCAATACCATCCTTCCAAACAGCATCTTCCCCTTCCCAGAGGTCTTTCCTACTCATGCTACTAAGCACAGATCTCCATACAGATTAATGCTGTGGGAATGTTTGATATTCCAGATGTAATGCTAAATATTCTCTGCTAACTGTATCATAGAATTATTTAGGTTGGAAAATATCAACCAGCACTTAACCCAGCACTGCCAAGGCCACATCCACATGGCTTTTAAACCCCTCCAGGGATGGGGACTCCACCAGTGCTCTGGGCAGCTGTGCCAGGGGCTGGACAACCTTTTCAGTGAAGAAATTCTTCCTAATATCAAATCTAAACTTCTAATGTTACAAGAACAGTTAGCAATAGCACTGCTTTCCATGATGAGATCTCAGAACACCACAGGAAGACATTTTCTTCTCTGCAGCACATAAAAAAGCCACCATTTCACTTCAAAAATTAAAAATAAAAAGCACATTTACATGGAGTTTACTTACTCACTCCTTAGTTTGTAAACATTTAGAGCTGCTGAAAACTTGCCTTCACTAGAAATATTCAACAGAAAATTAAGAGAAGGAAGACAAAGAAAGGCAGACATACTCTTCTGATGAGTCATTTGCTTTGGTATTGATTTTGACAAGGTAATTCTCCTTCATGACAGCTTCCCATGCCAGAATTTCATTGTCCTCATTTCTTGAGCCTGGGAAATGTATTGGGAAGAAAAAAATAGTTAAATCTGTCTCCCCCATGCTAAGATGCAAAAAGGCTGGGTCAGTGCTTGCACTCAGAGGTTAATGATTCCCTTCTCCACATCCTGAGCACTCACAGCCCCACTTCCCTCTTCCCTTCCTGTAGGCTCCTGGCAACCAGAGCTCGTTAAAAAGAGGAAATATGGGGGAAAAAAACCCAAACAAACAAACGGAACCCCCCCCAAACTTACAAGCTCCAAAAGTCTTTCCAGATTTTTTTGGAGTCTTAGTTAACACGGGTACAACTGCTTCAACAGGTACAGAACAGTCCAGAAACTTCCTATGTGGATTTGAGCTTTCTGTTTGTTTCCACACTATCCCACATTGGAACATTAAGAGTGAAATATGTTGAGAACCATGATTTGTCAGTGAACTACACTATTTCAGAAAGATGACACGTTGTCTTCTCTAAAAAGCATCTCCTGGTTACGCTGTAAATTCAATACTGACACAGAGCAACCCACTTGAGGCAGCAAAATCCTCCAGGATAATACTCCAGCATTTAGTCCTGTTCCATTTGGACAGCACAAACCACATGGGTTTTAACACAAAACCAAAATTAACTGAGACAAAAGAAGTCCAGAGCTGGAAAATGGCTGAAGTTTCATTTCCCCTAACCTCACACAGCCCTCAGTTGTTCTCCCAGACACCAACAACAATTCAAACACCCAAATCCCAAACATTTTCATAAGAGTTAAGTGGGGAAGGCAGGATTTGACAGCAGCCTAGACATTAATGTGCTCTCTCTATGCAGGTCTCAGCTCCTGTCATCAGCAAAAACCCGATGGCATTCTGGCTCTAATTAACTCCTGCATTTGCTTTCAGAACTGCAACATCACCTGTGCATCCTTTGAGCAGGAATATCTGCCATTAAACCATCTCCCCTGCAAGGAAACCACCCAGTGATTTGGGCAGCCAAAATGATTTAGTCACTGCTAAGGAACTTCATACCCCAAAGCAGGCTCTTCCTCCTAAACTAATAACAAATCCAGCCTGTGCTGCAGGGAACAGGCAAGTTGCTGATGGGAATAAACCTGTCCATTAATTCAACTTATCCTCTCCCAGCTGCTTCTGAATGGCACTTAGGAAGAAAGAAGAAAACACTCCACTTGTTGGGGGGAAAAGCTTGTTAAAACAATTCCTATCTGTGCCTCTGACAGAGGAAATAAGGGAGAAACAGCTAAAGGACTGACTCGCCGAGGTCCTTTGACCATTTGGCCACATCCAGAGGGCCAGGAAACTCTTTATTCTCTTTCTGTCACTCTCTAGCAAACAGAACAAATTTAAACAAAAAACAAAGCCACACAAAATCACAACCCTGCAAAGCTGGAAAGCAGCACAGGCAGCCCTAAACTGATAGGGAGGTCTTCACTGATTTACACACATGAGGTAATTCTACCTCGAAATAGCTTGGACAAGAAAGCACTGGATAAGTCTGACTTGAAGATTTGAATCTTACCCAAGAGATTTCCAGCAACACAGTGGATTTGCTTATGACAGACAACATGAATGAGTTGCTTCTCCTTTCCAAGGTCTATAGTGCCCTTGGAAATCTCCCAGCAAACAACCAACTGCCTGGATTAGGCACAGAATGCCAAGGAGGAACTGCAATGCCCCTGCCACAGAGATGACTGCTGGGCAATAAGGACAAATCCAACTCACAACAAATGGATGGCTCTTTGCTTTCCTTCTTACAGCAGCACTTGAAACATTTCCTCATCACCATGAACATGTAGGCAAAGATGACGAAAGGGAAGGGGATGGTCAAGCGGCTGCAGTATTCCTGGACCAGGAAGTAACGCTGGAACTTCCACACCTGGTCGTTGTTCTCTTGCACTGATCCGACTGTGTAACTGATGGGTGAAGAAACAGAAGACACCCCCAGGATTAGATATTCAAAGAGCCCCATCAGAGCCAAGGAATACAGCATTTCTGGGCTGCACCAGGGCAGGGTTTTATAAAGCCATGGAATCACAGAATGGTTTGGGTTGGAAGGAACCTTAAAGCCCAGCCATTCCCCCCCCCTGCCATGGGCAGGGACACCTTCCACTGTCCCAGGTTGCTCCAAGCCCCGTCCAACCCGGTCTTGGACACTGCCAGGGATCCAGGGGCAGCTTCTCTGGGCAACCTGTGCCAGGGCCTCCCCACCCTCACAGCCAACAACTCCTTCCCAATATCCCATCTCACCCTGCCCTCTGGCAGTGGGAAGCCATTCCCCCTTGTCCTGTCCCTCCATCCCTTGTCCCCAGTCCCTCTCCAGCTCTCCTGGAGCCCCTTCAGGCCCTGCAAGGGGCTCTCAGGTCTCCCTGGAAGCTTCTCCTCTCCAGATGAACCTCCCCAGCTCTCCCAGCCTGGCTCCAGAGCAGAGGGGCTCCAGCCCTTGGAGCATCTCCGTGGCCTCCTCTGGACTTGCCTCAGCAGCTCCACATCCTTCTGTTGGGGGCCCCAATCATCCTGGAGCTGGTAATTTCTACTGACTAGGAGGTTATTTAGTTCATTTCTCCTTCTTAGAGAGAAACTTGCAAATGTGAGGAACTAAGACAGTAGAAAGAAAAACCCTGAAGTTACAAATAAACTGGAAAAAAACAGGATCAGGGAGAAAATACTCCATGAACTTTTCTGATCTCAGCTTTAGGCAATTTTCTTCCAGACATGTGAGAACAGGATGCTTCCTCACAAGATACTGTGTCTCATTAATTCATCAGCTAACTTGTTAGGGAAAAAAAGAAAAAAAGACTAAAAATAGAACATTTACCAAAAGAATGAAGAGCTCTTGAGATTTGTAGTAGAGGCACTAAGGACACTCCAGGCATGGATCAAACCTACTGCACTAAGCACTGTATGAACCCAGCAATGCAACAACCCCGGGAGCAAACAGCTCACAGGCTGCCTAAAACCAGGGTTTTTCATTAAGTGGCAGATGAATGCTCCCAAAATGTCTGTGCTGAGATCCCAATGGACCTTTCATGAGATAAGCCAAAACCTTGCCCTGGTGGAAATTCTCTTTTGGTTTAGAAGATAAAAAAACCAGGGTTTTTTTTACTGGCATAACAGTATAAACTACAGCATTTACCCCCAGGTGCTGTTGAAGTGAGTGTTCTAACAAATATCAAAGGTTTTAAGGTAGACTTGGATTATTGTTACACTTAATTAATGTGAGGTGGTTTCACCCTTTCTAAGGAGCATAAGCATTGTTGTCTGTCCCCAGGTCCTTGCAGGTTAGGAAAACACACAGGTGTGCTGCACAAGTCCTGGCTGCCTTGCCAAAAATCTCATTTCTGACTGTCTTTAGAGTCCAGCTCAACCTGGGGAGAAAAGTTCATTGCTGAGGGGAGCACAGATCCTAAAGCTGGGGTGTTCTTCACTCACCACACTCACACACCTCATCCCAAGCCAGGAAACACTGGCAGTGTAATTCGGAAGGGAGATCCTCTTGAGGAACAGCAAGAGTCCTCAGCAGCTCCTGTAAATACTCGTTGCCAAAGCAAATCCCTGCCAAGACTGTCACTGCCAAGGTACCATCAGAACACAAAAATAAACTTGGTGGTCCTCAGGAATGATACCTGGGGTTGTGACTACTTTAGTTATGCCATAAGGGAGTGTAAAGCAGAAAAGGAGCAGGGCTGGGAAGGGCAACAGAGCCACAGCACCAATCCAACTGCATGCTCAAGTGAGACCAGAGGGCCACACACTCCCCAAGTCTGACATGAAGGACTTCCCATGATACCTCTGTGTCAGAGCCTGCAGTGGAAACAGCAAAGATTTCTGGAAGAAGCTGAGGCAAATGTTCCCTGCTCTTGCTGGTCTAGAGGTGATGGCACTTTTCAAGACAAAGTCCTAAGGGGAGGGGGCCCACTGCCTGTGGTGTAAGACTGAACAATAAATCCTAGGGCCACCAGAGCAGTAACAGACCCATGCTCACCACACAGCAGTTCTGGTTAATAAAAATAGTGTCCTAAACTTACTTATTCAGTCTAGCAAGGTCAGTTGGGCAGAAACTCAGACTTGGTAAGGCACTTACCCAGGTATCAGCCCCTGTGTGAACCACGGGGGTTTGTACCAAGCCCCTGTGCACAGGACAGGCAGCAATCCCTGCCCAGGACACTGCACCAGCTTCCATCAGACTGCTGTGAGAAATGCAGAGACTCCACTCCCTCTCCCAGGGACACACTGGTCCAGAGATCCCAAGGAAGCGATCACTCCTTTATTACATACCCGAACATGGCCACGAGCAGGTTCACGAGGAGGATGTTGGTTGAGAGCATGTAAATGCAGACAAGGGGAATGGTGATCCACTCGGGAAAGCGGGGCTGGTTGTTGGCATCCAGCTCCACACACAGGGGCTTGGACTCATTCCCAGAAAAGGTGCAGCGGTCAAAGTTGTAGGTGGTACCTCAGAGGGTGAGAGGGGAGAGAGCAAACTGTGAGTCCTCTCCTGCTCTCTCTGCTGGGCTCTGCTCTGACCACAGCTCGTGTGGCCTCCTCCCTCCCTGCCTCCCCATCAGACCTGGAGGCAAAGGGTCAACACAGGCCTGGACAACCTCTAGAAGGTCAGAGCCTTCCACCCACCCAGCAGAGATCCCCCCAGGAGATAATTACCATCCACATCATCAGGGTACTGGCCAAACATGGCCAGGTAGGGCTCGTAGATGACCGATCGGAAGATCCACTCCCAGCGGTGCTCGTTCTTCCTCAGGATGCCTTGCCTGGCCACTCCAAAGGCCACCATCCACACAGCAAAGAGGAAGAGGAAGAAGAAGACGTCTATCATCTGAAAAAGGACAGCAAGCATCAGTGCCCCACCGTATCTCTGTGCCGAGCCATGCGTGGCTTTTTGCTCCCAGTTTCACCAACACACATCCACAAGTAACTGACCATTCCCACTCAGGGAACTTCAAAAAATGCAGAGCCAACCATAAAGGCATGGCATGTTTTCAAATACAGGATACCCCCTTGGCACCAGACAGGCTCCACAAAAGCCAGAATCACATACGAGGGCTGTGGCTGCAGCCCCTGGAGCCCCGTGCCAGGTGACAGCAGCCACTCCTTCTGGGAACACCCCTCTGGATGGCTTAAACCAGCATTTATAGCCCAGACATCCTGCCTAACAGTTTCTTGGATTTCTAGCTCTTAACAATGCACAGGGAACTGAAGGCTGGTTATACTCCAGCTGGGCTTCCCCAGTTACTACAGATCCTCCTCCAGATCTGCCCTTCCACTAGCCCCAAGCATCCTTATTATCAGACTTCTTCAAAACCACTGTATCAGAGGCTCCTCACCACCCTCTTCTCCAGGCACTTGTCTGATGGATGCAGTGGAAGACCAAAATCCTCTTCCTGCACCATTTAGCATCACTGTCTTGTTTGGGGAACACCCATGTGTGATGGGATACACCACTGAAATATTTGAGGCATGGAAGCTACCAGGAGCAAAATCTCCTCTTCTGTTCTTCAGCCTGACCCTTATTCTTTCCCTCAGCACAGGAAAAAGCCCNTCACTCCCATGTGTGATGGGATACACCACTGAAATATCTGAGGCATGGAAGCTACCAGGAGCAAAATCTCCTCTTCTGTTCTTCAGCCTGACCCTTATTCTTTCCCTCAGCACAGGAAAAAGCCCTGCTCTTAATTACATCCTATTTAAATCTCAATTCATCCTGTTCAGCAGAGCTGACTTGCTGCCATCACCAGAACATGGTGATTTCACTCCTGAGGGGAAAAAACTGAAAAGGAAGGTGTTGCATCATTTATTTAGACTCCCTTGAATAGCTGCCAGAATCTTACCATCCTCTGCAGCATAATAATTTTGGGTCCTAGATTCCTGCTAACTGTGAAAATATGGATCAGCCTCAGAGTAAAAACTATGTAGTCCAAACAGAAAATGACTCTCCCGGAATACCAAGAGCTTTCATCAGAGTGAAGCCTGACGGAGACAGTAAAAGAAAATGAAGACAAGTGTTGGGTGAAAGATGCAGAAATCAGGTAGAAACACATGGAAACATTGAAATGGAGAGTGAAAAGTGAGTTAATTGGAAAGCAGTGCCCTCTCCCACCTGATGACGGAAGTGTTCAATGCACACCTTGTTTACACCCTGCATCATCCCTGCAGCTCCTCTTACCTTCAGAACTCTTAACAGCAAAGAAATTTGTACCTTTAGCTACTCCTGCAGCCCTCCAACACCACCAAGTGCAACAGCCCCTCTGCTGCACGGAGGTACCAGCAATAACCTACAGCTGAAGGCACAATTAGCCTGCAAAAACAGTTTGCATCATTTCTTTGCCATGGTCCTTAACTCACCCTATCGTGTACAACAGCTTCTGGGAGGTAATGACACTATTAGACTGTTGGAGGGACAATCACAGTCCCCTTAAATACAGCACACTGAAGCTCAGAGAGTCCAGACTGCCAGACTAAGTAGTCAGTAACAGGAGCCAGGGGAAGTCCCAAAGACCTCCTGACTTCTTTTTTTTTTTTTTTTGAGTTAAGACTTGGCAGTGTTTGGGGCCTTCATAAAGAACAGGGAGTTTCATAAACACATTGTTCCCCAAGATCTCGTTACAGGTTGTAGTCAAAACCCACAAAGGAAGCAAAGCCGTAACACAGCCAAAAGAAAAGGTATGACTCACCTGAACACAATCCCTGCTATGAAGTAGAAGATTGCCAGTGTATCCATAACATTCCACAGATCTGAGAAATACTTACTGCCATTCATGTACCACTGGGAAGGAAAAAGAACAGAAAGTAACCCCCACACAATTTCCTTGCCCAATTCTTTTTCTTTTTTGTGTCTCACAATAAGTGCACCAGAGTTCAGATTGCTTTTAACTTCCCCAAAAAGAGGGGGATTAATATATCCAGCAATGCCAGAAGTTACTGGCCACCTGTTTTTCAGAATCTGGGTGTAACCCACTACGAGCAATGAAACACTGGGGGGAGGCAGGAGGGGTCACTTAAGGGTAGCTGATGAATTCTGACTTCTCTTCTTCCACAGAGGTCATTCAGGAACCTGTCCCTGGCTACATGCACATGCTTTGGATCAAAGACACAGATTGAATTTATTCCTTTAATGACCTGGCTCTCCATTTTTGAACTGCATGTCTAGTGAGAATCTCTGCCCATTCCCAGACTGGATCCAAAGTTTATGCAAGAACCAGTGTCCTGAATCAGTGCAGAGGTGACTCATGAGGAAAGAAGTTTAATCAGAAGAAAGCTCTGCCAGGCCTATAGAAATAAAACTGTGTCCCTGATCATCATTCTTTTTAATTTCCACTGAAATGATCAAAGTTTAGGAGAGAACTGGTCAGTGAATCTAACTGGCATATCCAAGGAAAGTGATTCTGCTCTCAGTACCATTAGGGGACACAGAGATCAAGGGGAGCGTTCTCCCATATGGAAAAGAAGCTGTAAGTAGAGAGCCCCATTTTACTATTCCAACTGCACAACTGCATTTCCTGCCCAGGATGGGATGCACAGCTAAAATGGACAGGGTGGCAGCTACCAGGGTGCCAGGCTCAGAAAATACCTTAGTAATTCATGCCAGGCAGTATTTCAGCATCTCAGGCGACACACAGCCCTTTCTTACTACTTAAGGCACCAAAGGCTGAGCACTAAGGGGGGATCAGGCTGTCTCTGCCCAGTAACTCCCTAAATCAAACAGAACAACCGAGTCTGCGGTGCAGGTCAGTCCTCAAATCCCAAGCAGTTCCACTGCTGGGGCTTCACATGCACAGAGGTTCTGCCCAGACTCCTCCTCTGAGAAAATGAGCTTTCCTGCACACCCACCAGTCTAGCCACTCACCTGGCTGGAGGCTACATCCACGTGGCTACAGACACAGCAGGGAAAAGGTCCCTCCGATTTCACTATGGCTGTGACAGCTCTAAACGGGACATGAGAGAGCAGCTCCAGCCAGTTACTCATCTCTGGGGCCAGCAGAACTGGAAACAGGGCTGAGCCAGGGGCTCATGGTTCAGCTACAGCTCCTGCTTGAAGTCTGGAACCATGTCTAGTAGCTGTCACTTCCACGGCCACCCCGCTCTCTGACCAGAGGGCTGATTTCTCCCCAGAACTGGTTATCCAACTGCAGCAGCTACAGCAGGAACCCAGCCAACATCACTCTTACTTTTCCCTGGATGTGAAAATAAACTCTGACACATCTCTAGCTATTTTTTTTAAACTAGTAAGGACACAGATAGTATACTGATGCAGAGTTAGACTAATTCACACACAACGTGTCTTGAAGGAAGAAAGGGAGAAATTTCTCAGGGAGAAATTTCCCTGAGAAGCTTAGAGGATTGAAACACTCTTCTGTGTTCTGCTCCTCAGTGGCCTGAGATAACTAAATCTTCACTAAAGTCTCTCTGTTTCAGCTGCCTCCACTCCTACAGCTTAATTAATTAATTAATTAATGGGATGACTGGGATCTGCAACTGTTCTACCTGCTCACGGTGGCAAGAAAAAGGGACATTGGTAGGAATTTAAGGTTTCTATCCCTAAGGCATTTCCCCAGGACTTTTGCTGGGTACACACAGGAAGTGCAAGGACAGGTCCAGAGACACCAGAACCTAAATCAGCAGAAACAAACACTCCATTAGTGTTTTCATTGCAAAAGAGTCTTGTTTTCTCCCCCACTTTCCTTAGCAACTAAACTTGACATAAACAAGGTTCCACCTTAAATATTAAAAAGGGAAAAGACCACAATAACATCAACATCAGAAATGTCATTTGAGCTCATGTAAAAAGTGTTATTGCAGGGTGGGAGGATCCAACATCACCCACAGACACTTGTGCCTTACAGGATTCAGAAAACAGCACTGCACCAAACCACACACCCATCCACTGCTCTTCTCATTTCCCCTGCATGTTCCCACTGCTCTGAACACTGACTGGCAGAGACCAGCTTGCCCAAAACCCAAGCATTTAACGTGGCCCCTTACATATGAAGTGAGAAGATACCAGTATGTGGCTGGCTATAAAGGCTGTCTTGCATCTTGTTCCCACACCACAGCTAATCTGGTCCTGCATTAAACTGGTAAGAACTGTACAGATGATTAAAAGCTAAACAGAAATACATAAAAGGGAAAAGGGAAGCAGGAATCACTTGATCTAGAGGTATGCACCCAGATAAATGTGCTAAATCTAACCCTTTATTCTCAACTGCTTTGGCAAGCCAAGCATTCCCGAGAAATATCTCTGAGAAATATCATCAGCTTATCCACACATTCCTCTTGGTGCACGGACTCTGCAGCTACTGGGCCACAAGTAGGAATTAAACATCAGAGGAAAAAAAATATTCACTGAGCCTTGAGCTGCCTGAACACCTCCCCACACCCCCCAAGAAGTCCCCCTGTCCCTGAGCACCAGCCTGTGCTGCCTTACACTACCAGGAGGGGGGAAAACCACAAGGCCTTGGCTCTAACACTGAACACTTGGGTTGCAAGCGCTGCCTACTTGTCTCACTTCATCACAAAGCAGAATGAAGACCAGCACGTAAAGGATGATCTCCAGGGCAGTAGGTTCCTTCTGGAAATCCATAAGCAACACGTAGGCGAAGAGCAACAGGAAAGCGATGTAGAAGATGACGTTCCAGGAGAAGACCACAAAGGGGGAGGTGAAGAAAGACACATAATACACCAAGAGTTTCTTACTCCTCTCCACAGGTTTTTTCCTGAGGGATTAAAAGAGGGAAAAGGTCTCAAAACATAGCTTTTATGCCTGGTTACACTTGTGTTCTTCAAAGCAAAAGTGAGAAAGGTGCAAAGTCTAGCCCGGGATGTTACTTCAGAGGTGAAGCCATCCTGCATTCACTGATCTCAGGCACTCCAGGAAACCGGTGCATCTTTCACGCCAGGCTGGATGGGATTTGGAGCAACCTGGCCTAATGGAAGGTGTCCCTACCCATGGCAGCAGGTGGAACAAGATGAGCTTTAAGGTCCCTTCCCACCCAAACCAGTCTGGGATTTTCCAATCTTAACTCCAAGATCAGAGTGAAGACACAAACTGTTAAGAGCTCATTCAGCCTTTGAATATCTTTGAGACTGACTGAACACTAGAATAGGTTTTCCAGGGGGGCTGTGGAGTCTCCATCCCTGCAGATACTCAAAACCCAACTGGAAACAGTCCTGGGCAACCTGCTCCAGCTGACCCAGTCTGACCACAGGGTTGGACTGGGTGATCCCCTTGCAGCCTGAACTGCCCTAGGATTCTCCAGTTAATTGACTTGCTTGCTTTCTGCCAATGAGAAGCCAATAAATTACCTGAATGAGATGAAACCACAGCCTATTAAAGGGAAAAAGAACAGGCACAGTATGATCTTCCAGTTCTTAGTGTCTCTTGAAATCTCTCCATACCACTGCTTGGAAAGGAAATTCTGCAGGGAGGAAGAAAACACTCTCATTTGTTCCAACAGCAACAAAACAACCTAGGAGTGCTATTTAAAAACATTTGATTTAGTAAAAAAAAAAAAGAAACAACCCAAACTTTGAGATTTCAATCAAAATACTTGAGATTTCTGTTTCAACAGCATCAGTGACCATGTGCTGGTCCTTAGTCCAGCCATTCTCCATCCATGTGATGAGGAGTTAAAAGTGAGGCTGAGAGCAGGACTCGACCTAATTGATAAGACACTTATAAATCATGATGTTTTAAGTAATGCCCATCCACACCGGGCATTAAATCCACACTGTGCATACACAGAGCTGTGCCAAGGCAGAAATCACTGCAGGCAGTCTCTACCATCCAGCTCCTTATGATTTACAACTTGAAATCAAGATTCTTCCCTCCTGACTTAGCGCTTGTGGGTAAATCAGCCACCTCCTACTTCCACAAGAGGAGCCACACACGCAGTCAGGTCCCAGGAGTTACAGCCACCTATCTGAGCCCCTTCTGGGCACTGCCATTACCTGCACACCTGGCTGGGCAATGAACTGCTGGTCTTTGGCTTCCACTGCCAGTTCCAGACAGTTGCTCCCTCCCCAGGCTTCACAGGAGTAAGTCAGCAGCTGCTCAGCCAGCTCTTCGTCGTTGCTGTAGCACTCAGTGAACAGCTCTGGAGGGAAGAGGCAGTCCCACACTGAGCTCCAAATTCCATTTCCCACCAAACTGGGTGCAATTGTTTTCAGTATAACATTTGCAGTATCAGAGCATGCAGACACAAGAACTCCTTTGACGTTTTCACCGCTGTAGAACAGTGTGTGCACTGCTTTACTACCCCACTTGTACGTGTTAGAACTCATGTCCAGATGGAAAACTGTAATACTAAATCAGTTCACACAAGAGACAGCATTAGGTTGAGATCTGCACTAAAAAAACCATGTAAAATATGTAAAAATATGACCTTCTCCTTAAGTGACTCAGTATGTCTACCTATTTCATCTTCTTAAATTCCATTTGGCACTGAACAAATGAATTATAGTCACTCCCATGTTAAGGGCTAGGGAAGGTCAGAATCCGATGCTTTTTCACTGGGAGATGCTTTGTTCACCCGTTGACTCCTCAGTGCCTTGCTAAATCAGACCTGAGGGATGTAGATACTTGTAAAAAAGTCTACTGAAGCAGTTTTTGCCCTGTGGAGTAGGGGATACTTCCTGGTAATGAGCATGGTATTTTCAGTGTGGACTTGTTCCCCTCCTTATAGGATCACAGAACCATTTAGGCTGGAAAAGACCTCTAAGATCACTGACTCCAACCATTAGCCCAACACTACCAAGCCCACCAACAAACCATGTCCCCAGGTGCCATAAAACAATATCCATACCTGGAGATTTTCAAGATGTGGCTAAACAAGGCCATGACTGAACTGATCTAATCCTGTGGAGGATTAGATGAGAAGGTCGGACTGGAGGCCTCCAGAAGCTCTTTCCAGCAACATTTCCACGGTCTCCTATTCAATCTTCTTATTTTACCTACTCAGCTACTTCCTATTACCCCCTTTACCTGTCCCCTCTCTGACTTTAAGGGGTGACACACCATTTTCTGCACCAGGCAAGACAACAAGGCCATAACCCCTAATCATGCCCCAGAGGCAACACTGTGTTGTACCTCCCCCCATGTTTAGGAGCCAAGATCCTGCACCACAGGATGTTGTAACCTTAGAATAAGGAAGGGGTATGATTTTGCAGTTCAGATCTGTGGAATCCAATCTACCATTTACCTGCAATTTATTCTCACTCCCCAAAAGTGCTCCTGCAAATCTGAAGGGTGGCTTTTCCCAACCTGAGTATTACACCAGTGCTCATGTGGAAAGCTTCTCTTTTTCCACCCTCCCTGTTTGTGGGCACCCTTCTCCAGCCTTGCCATTAGAGTAAAGCAGCTTTTATTGCCCTACAAGAGAAATTCTCTACCCCAAAAAACCCCACCCCTCAACACCCACTTTTGGAGGCAAGGTGTTCAGACAGGACACACAGCTTCTACTGGGAACAGACGGTGTAGAAGAGATTCCCAAGCAGCAGAAACACATGCTGACATTAAACACTTCAAGTTGGATATTCAGTTTTCAATTCCCTGATCTCTGACCCCTTCTACTAAATTTCTAAAGAACTTCAGAGAGAAGGCACTTACCCACTGCTCTTGTCTCATACTCATTAGCGAGTTCCTCAGACTCACCAGCAGCATTTATATCGTTCTTCACCTTGGCCATGCTTTTCAGCAGCTTGCTGGCCCCAAGGGCTGCCAAAGTGCAGCCTCTGGTCTGTGCAGAGAGAGAGTCAAGTCATGCAAATCCCTCTGTGAAGGGAACATGGTCACAGAATCATAGAAACAGGGTCGTTTGTGTTGGAAAGGACCTTAATGACCATCTCGTCCCAAACCCTGTCATGGGCAGGGTCCCCTTCCACCACACCAGGTGGAAGTTGACATATTCTTTAAAACTCATCCCCCTCTTTGCAGCTTCTCAGTTCCCAGTCAAGACTGGGAAGTGAAGATCCACCAAATGAATGGTCACCAGCAGTGTGGTGGATTGAGAACAGCTCTGCAGCCAGTCTGAAAAGGTCTCATGTTCAGCAGTTACATCAGCTTTGCATCTGGTCTGCTCTGTCATCAGCCACATGCCATCCTCACTGTCCACCAGTCTGCACCAGGTGGGGGCACCCAGAACTGCCCAGTTCATTCCATTTAAAACATCCACCTGTGCAGGGGAGCAGAACTCCACTTCAGGCACCAATGTGAGCAGGAGCATCCATTGGCTTTGCTTGCATCAGGTTCCCATTTATAGCCTGAGAATTACATATTTGATTCTGTAATCATTAAATATCCTGTCTAATCCAAATCAGAAATGGATTTCAATTCAACACCTGAAACCAGAACCCACCCATGATGTGGAATGGGTGGGAACTTGGCATCCAAGCTTGAGCACAGATGAGAACATACATCTGGCTTGGCCTACTGACTCACACACGAGCCTAACAAATGACCACCAAACTCAAAATGGGCAATATTAAACCTACTTAGAGTCACCTAGCAATTATATCTCCTGGTTTTGTGTTTGAAGATGGATCCAGAGCCTTCAGAGGCCTATAAACCAAAGACAGAGAACCCCAAGGTAAGGAATACAGGAGAATTCAACTTACTTGCT
This sequence comes from Pachyramphus minor, assembly GCA_013397135.1. Classification (NCBI taxonomy): domain Eukaryota; kingdom Metazoa; phylum Chordata; class Aves; order Passeriformes; family Tyrannidae; genus Pachyramphus; species Pachyramphus minor. Next base: position 24,768 of record VYXB01002522.1, read on the forward strand.
CCCAAATGACTTTAGACAACTCTTTCTTGTTCTGGAGGACTGACCAAATAAACAGAGCTTGTAACGGGTGCCTTGTGATAGGACACTCCTCCTGAAAGAGAGAGCAACAATCCCTCAGACCTAAGCTCACCAAATTGTTCTCAACTGGAACAAATCCAAGCCTGCCACTCTCTTGTTCTCACATTTTCTTCCTTTTACACCCAGCCCACCGACACTCTCTCTCAGCTCTCTGCCACTTGTCACACACACTGCAGTGAGTTAGGTTTTATTTGGTATTTATATTAAAGCCTTACATCAATCTCCCTGTTTTCCCAAAGGTGGCATTAAAGGACATTTGAGCCAAAGTCACTCCCTGCATTAACCAGTGCAGTGGAGATAACCTCATTCCCAGTGGGATCCACCACTTACCGAGAGCTGTATCTCCATCTCATCCTTGCTGTTTTTGTAATCCCTCTTCAATCCTCTTCGGAAGTCCTCAACCATCTTCCACACGAAGGTCAGGAGGGCATCGTTGTAGGAGTTCTTGGCGATCTGCAGGTTCTTGAACACCAGGCTGCTGAAGTTGTTGGTGTAGAGCTCCCTCAGGACCTCTGTGGTGAGGAACTTGCGCAGATTCAAGCCGTTCTCCAGGAAGAGCCGGACAAATTTGGGCCTGTCCTTCACTAGGGCTGTGAACATCACGTCCTGTAGGTCAGCGGACTGGGAGGAAAGGGGAAAGCAATATTAGGGAGCACATGAGCCATGTAAAGCTCACCTAAGGCCTGGCTTACTCACCTTTTCACCAGAACCACCTTTTTTCTGCATGCAATGGCCTTTGTTGGATGGCCCAGAGCACTTTTGGCATGGGCAGATCACCTTTGCAAACTGTGACCATAGAATCACAGGATACCCTGAGCTGGAAGGGACCCTCGAGGATTGATTCCAACCCTCAGCTCTGTCCAGGACACTCCAAGAATCCCATGCTGTGCCTGAGAGTCGTCTGAATGCTCCTTGAGCTCTGGCAGCCTTGGGATGCCCCTCTTCCCACAGCCCCCTGTCCCCACATCCCTGTACTCACACAGGAGGGGTTTGTACCTCCCAGTTCCGGTCATTGGTGAAGATCTCATCGCTGGCCAGGTCCAACTGGTTCCACTCCAGCAGCAGCTTCAGCTGCCCATTCCAGTTATCCCTGTCGTGTTCATTGGTGCTGAAAGCTGCAGAGGGGGAACGACCTCCAGGTAAAGACCAGAGAGCTTCCTGGCACACGTATCTCTGCTCCTCCTGCCGCCTGACAAGACTCCTCCCAAGTGTCTTTCCCATCTTCCTGAAAGGCTTTCAGAGGATGCTGGAGGCTCAGAGATATACATATGGTTCCACACAGGCCACAGAAGAGCTGCCAGGAACACCTCATAACCAAAATCAACATAAGTGTCATGTACAACACAAGGAGTCTCCTTCAGGCCCCTCAGGGTCCCGCAAAAGGTTTCCCAGTGGGGCCCTACCAGCATCCCCAAAGCTTTCCTAAATCCCTTCCCCATTATCTGGTTTGGATCTCACCCACACTAACAGATCCCACACTGTTGCTGTAGCCTGCCCACACCACTCCAGATGAAGACAAGCTCTACCCTGTGGCAGGAGCGTAGAGAGGTGGCACTACTCTCAGGAAAACTGTTCTAGAAAATAAATAACCATCTTTTCCCATTTATTTCAAAAACCCCAAACAAACCTCAACCAGAAAAAACAATTACTTGCCTTTGTACAGAGCAAAAGAAATGGCATTGCTCACAATTTCATCTCCAGCTTCTTCTATTTTGATCACTGTCAGTAAATGAGGGTTCTCAAGGACTTCTTTGATCTACAAAAACAAAAAGTTCCATTTCAAAGCAATCAAGGCTGTCTAGCAGTTGATCTCCTAGAGCATTTTAAAAAGAAATTTCCCACCACACTGTGGCAAAGCTGCTTCTCATCAGTCTCGTTTCCACCAAGAGTTAAAATTTAAAGAAGCCCAAACAGAAGTAGATAATGAGATTTATTTTAAAGTCACTGAAGTACAAGATTAATTATCCTCTGAACATACAGGAAATAACTGATTCCCCTTTACAGAACCAAAAACATATAGTCTCAGTAATTAGAAGCTAAATATAAAGTAAAAAAGAAGATTGTGAAGCACAGGTTTCAATGAATGTCGAACAGTTTGTTAGAGACCAGTCTCTACTTCCTCGTGCTTTGTCAAAAACAGAGATAATTTCTCACATTATGAAGTTTTATGGAGTTACTTCCATTCTAGCACACAGAAAAAAAAACCTTGGCCACTCCTGACTGTAAGAGCAGTGCTTTAGGAAGAATTTGTAACAGGAAAGCTGGAAACTGTTTTCACTAGGAAGGTTTTCTGCCTAAAAGGTAACTCTTTCTCAAAGGCAGTTCCAATGCTGAAAGCATTGCAAGAGAAGTTCTCAGCCTCAGATTTTTCAGGAGCTGCACTTTCTTCTGTCCCTATTAAGAAGGGCAGAAGCATAAGCACAGGTCCCCCTGAGGGTCAGGTAACCAGAGGGACAACAGGTGCCTGAGACTGGGCAAAGCAACCCAAAGCAGCAGGTGCTCTCCTCGCTTCTCCAGCCTTCCCAGCTCCAGAAAACACTTGTAATAAACAGTTACACATGGGATCACAACTGTGACTACACCCTAAAGGCTCCAGCTCTGGGCCAAGAGGCAAAAAAGGGCAAAAGAAGAATGTTTTGCTGTATGTACAGTGTTGTGTCTTTGCATTCCATGTACATAGAGCTAGTAAATCAACCTAACAGAGTCCCAGTGGAGATGGGGTGAAAGACTGACCCAGAAAGCCTCTAGTCCTAAACATCCCACTTCTGGTGGGAAATGCCTCCTGCCCCATGGCTTTCTTCCTTCGTGCCTTAATAAAGGAGCTTAGGGAAGAAATGACAGAATCCTGAAGTAGAATCACTGCACTTTGGAAGTCTGTGGAGCAGCAGCAATAACCCTTTCTCTCTGAGCAATTCTGGATCTGCAACAGCAACCAGCTCATCAGCCAAGAGACACATCCAGCAGCCAATGCTTCAGAGGAATCACCAGCATCCAGGAGCAGACAGTCACAAAGCATCTGGCCTTAGCTCCCCTGGGACTAGACATGTGCTGACTTTCCAAAAGACTGGGGCCCCCCACCTCCTTGTATCCTGATCCCTGTGAGAGTTAGGAATTTTCTTAAGTCCCCGTGGATATAAGATGGCAAGGAGCCCTGCACATCCCACAGGTATCACCAGACAGCAGTATCCCTGGATCCCTCCACCCTTCTCCCGCCTTCAGCTCCCCACACACTCACCCACTTGATCCAGCTTTCGGTCTCCTCTTCCGAGAGCCTGGAGATGGTGCGGGGCAGGAACCTGAGCAAGCTCTCCTTGACACATGAAGAAGCAGGAGTGCCTTCTGCCTCCACCAAGCTCGCAATGACATCCGCGATCCGGCCAGAGCCTTCCACCACCACACAGGGAATCTTACTCTTGATGGCCACGTTGATGGACTAGGGAGGCAGAGAGGATCACCTGGAGCATGACTGTGTTATTAGAGCCTGCTATGGAGTAAGAAAGCCTAGAGAGCAGCAGAAACCCACCGTCCAGAAGAGTGTTTTTATTACTGTCCACTCATACCTTACCAATGACAAGTCTTTAAAACATCGCCCATCTAATGACAGAGGGTTGCAAAAAGCCCCACAGAAACTGAGGGGCAGACATCACCATCTGCCAGATTTTCATGGAATCACAGGATGTGTCGGGTTGGAAGGGACCTTAAAGACCATCTCATTCCAACCCCTGCCATGGGCAGGGACAACTTCCCCTAGACCAGGTTGCTCAGCTTTTGAGTTGATTGGCAGATCAGGACAACTGCCAAGTGGAAATGGCATTCAGGTCACATAACACTGCCCAGCTCCAGTCAGTGCTGGTTATGACACAGCACTGCTCAGGTAACCCCACAGCTGAGAGCAAGGGCTCTGCATTTATGTGCAGCAGTGTTTTACAGAGAGGTCACTTCTGCAGCACCAACAGAACATCAACCTCTGATGTCACTGAGTCTCCAAGTAGCCACTTCTGTGATTTCTCACACAGCAATGTTGTACATGGACTAACAGCAAGAAAAAAAACGTGTTGAAATCATGATGGAAGGACCCTTATCCCTGTTGCAAAGACCACAACAGCAAACATTGATTTCATTTGCATCACTACACTGAAAACAGACTCACTGGAACAGAAGCTGTCTGCCAGCAAACTGTACAAAGGGAGCCCATGCAAGTTATTATCAAGCACTAGAGGGACACATTAGCAAAGAGACAGTTTTCTAGGAATTTAAAATAAATAAATAAATAAACTTGGAGTCATCAAAACCACACACAAATTCCTCCTGTCAGATGGGGAGCAGGTCTGTGAAAAAGGCAAGGTGTTTTTTCTTACCAACTACATGAAAGTGGTTTTCTAAAGAAGGGTTCTGCTAAAGTGCATGTTTTACATCACAGGGAGCTTAAAACAGAAGCCTGGAACAGTTTTATTTCTCCTCTGCTAAAGCTGATTCTTGTCATCACTCACAGAGGCTGAGAAAGAGCATGGAGCCTGCTGTGTCATTTGGGCTGATCACTGACCCAATTTACTCCTTCAGAAAAGATCTTCACCTACAAACGAGCAAGAAGGCAGCACAGGTGTCTCAGTGCACTTAGTAACACTGAGAAATAAGTCTCAGGACAAGAGGAAACAGCCTCAAGTTGCACCAAGGGAGGTCGAGGTTGGACATCAGGAAAACATTCTTCACTGAAAGGGTTGTCAAGCACTGGAACAGGCTGCTTAGGGAAGTGGCAGAGTCACCATCCCTGGGAAGTGTTCAAAACTGTGTGGATATGGCATCTGAGGATATGGTTTGGTGGTGAACATGATGGTGCTACACTGCTGGACTCGATGATCTCAGAGGTCTCTTCCAACCTTAATAATCCCATGATTCTATTAAATAGCCAAGAGACTGGCATGGATATTAACTGAACCATCATCAGTTACTTTCCAAAGGAACCTCTTGCTAGGCATTGTGCATTTGATTTAACAAGGCTTTCCCTCATTCTGACTAGTGTTACATGTCATTGCTTAACAGTGGGTCTGAGGTCTCTCTATAGCCTATGTGTAATTCCATGGCACATAAAGTCAGCTCCTTCAGGGATGGCCAAATCCTCTCTTAAAAATCAGCAATTTGGAGCTAAAAGGAGATGGACACATTCAACACGTCCTTTTGAGCACAGCTTTCCCCTAAAACCTGAATGGATCCTTCATTTCATCTCAGGACCTCTCAATAACACTCTGCATCCATATTCCCCTACAACCTGTCTATGGGAAAAGCAAAAATTAACCACGTGAATGGAACCAGAACACCCAGGAAACGTCCAGGAAGGGCTGAGATAACTGGAATTTCACACAGTGGTTCAGACTAACTGATGAACATCAGCAGTGAAGTGGTAGGAGACGTGCCAAGCACAACAGTTTGATCAACTCCAATACTAACAGGAGAACAGAAGAGTACCCAGATCACCTCTTCAAACAAACAAAAAAAAAATCATAAATGTCACTCTGCTGCAATTTTACTTCCTTCACGGGAAATAAGTAAAAGAAATAAACTTACTTTCAAAGTCTCTTTCCCTCCACCTTGGGCAAAACACACAATTGGAATCTTCCCACCATAATTAGATTCTGTGAAACAGGCCAACAGTAAAAAGAAGGACAAGCATTAAATCTATTAATGCAGTTTGAACAACTTCTTTTTCCTGAGTACAGTGAAAGAATTTCCAAGAACTTCATGCAGAAACTAGTTTGACGTTGATTTTGCCACAGTTATTAATAGCTTTTCCTGTTTTTAAGGAAAACTCAGTTTTGACTAACATTCTGCATAGTCATACTTCTCCAACAGCAGCTTTTTCCTGCTAGAAATCAATTTTTTTCTTCCAAAACATGATTTTATTCCATTTACCTACTGCTTTGACCATTTTGAGTCTCAGTGAAAGGGTCTTATCACGAGTTCAAGATACAATCCTCTGAGCTCACATTTTCAGTTGTAAAGGGAAGCTAAGAATCTCTGAACTCTAAGAGTTGGTGTTTCAGAGACATTCCAAAAAATACCCCAAACCCAAACAACACCCCCCCAAAAACCTCTTAGGCTAAGAATTTCCTGGTAAGGCCTTTGGTGGTTTTGTTTTTTTTTTTTTTTCATTTTAGTCAAGAAGGAGGTGAAAGAGAAATTATTTAGGAGCAGGTTGCAGATGGCTCAGTCACCTTCAAATATCAGCATTTTGGGAAAAGCCTAATTTCAGCTCCTGTGTAGTTGTGCTTCAGCTATCTGGAATTCAGTGCCAGGTGGGATGTGTGTAGAAGGGTCAGCTTCCAACAGGAAGTGAGGGACAGGCTGTGCAGCTGGAATGGAGCATTTGTTGTGACATAAAGAAAGCAATATGAGGGGAGGTGTTGCTCTGAAAAGCTCTGGTTGCTCCCGAGAGCGCTCAAGATGCAACGCAGCGCACACACACATCCCTTCCAGCTCAGCATCCATGGGATGCTGCCACCCCCCACTTCCACTCCCAGGAATCACTCTGCATCACCCCCACAGCACACAAGGGCGAGCAGGAGGAGCTCTGCACCCCGACCCCCACACCAACCTGGGATAACCCGCTCCGAAATGTACTTTTCCAGCTGGGTTCGTACTTTGGCCTCCGTGGTCGGGTGCCCGTGGGTGCCATTGTCCACCAGCAGGAGATGGGTGTGATTGTTATCCAGGCAATACAGGGGGTCTCTCTTGAGGTCATCCATGATGTAGTGGGCCAAGTAGTTCCCCTGGGAGCAGAAGCACAGTGCTGAACAGAGAGCCAGGGGCAGGGCACACACAGGCCTCCCAGGACAAGGACACACCTCGCTGGGAGGGTGGGGAGGCCCTGGCCCAGGTTGCCCAGAGAAGCTGTGGCTGCCCCTGGATCCCTGGAAGTGTCCAAGGCCAGGTTGGACGGGGCTTGAAGCAAATTGGGCTGGTGGAAGGTGTCCCTGCCCATGGCAAGGGGTGGAACAAGATGGGCTTTAAGTCCCTTCCACCCCAAACTGTTCTATAATTCTATGACAAGCCATGACAGCTGAACCCCAAGCCACCAGCTGTTCCTCATTAGTTCTGAGTCTGAATTTCCTGACTCAGGACACTGCTCACTGGCAGTACCAACAGCACCAGAGGGCAATGAGAGAAACTAGCACAGGAGCACAGCACAAATATTTGCAGAGAAAGTTTTTCTTTACAAGAGCTGCGTGATTTGTGATGATCCTCTCGTAACTCCACCTCAGCCAACAGAACAGTCCAAGTTATTTGCAACAGTTTAGTCCTTTCAGAGATGCAGTTAAACTCCTTCAGCCACCAAAAACATTGCATCTGTGGCAAACTTACTTTCACAGAATCACACAATATGCCAAGTTGGAAGGGATCCACAAAGATTATCCAGTCCAACTCCTGGCCCTGCACAGGACCATCCCCTAAGAGTCACATCATTTCAACACCTCACAGAATTTTTTAGGTTGGAAGGGACCCTCCTGAGATCACCCAGTTCAAACATCCTGAGAGCCCTCAACAAACTGATCTGCTGTTATTTTTCTAGTAGGATGGTTTTTTAGACATGTTCTGTAATTTCTAGTGAGAAAGGGGAGCTATGCAAAGCTAGATGACAGTATCAGTGAAGATCCTTAACAGCAGCAGCAAGTACCACCTGTCTTAGCTGGTGGGAAACCCCACTCTGGGTGAGTACACAGGCATTTTCCTGGGGCTAGAACAACCATGGAAGAGATTATTCCCTAATGCAACACCAGCCATGGAATTAGGGCTGCTGAACTTCCACAAAGACATGCTCAAATCTGGCACAGCTGAAATCCTCCCCACCAAGCCTGATGTGCGTGACCATCTTGGACACTTCGAGTTTCCTCCTGTTCTGGGAAGATCACCTGATGTTTTGAGGCCAAACCTCTTTCTTTTCCCACCACCCCACCCATGTGGCACTTGGGGACATGGTTAGGTGGTGAACATGGTGGTTGGACTTGCTAAAGGTCTTTTCCAACCTGAACGGCTCCACGACTCCCCGTTCCTTACGTCGCTGTCGGCAGCGCGGATGAGGGTGTCCCGGTTGGAAATCATGCCCCAGGCCGCTATGCCAATGGCCACCACGTTCTCCTCGGAGCTGCGGCTGATGGTGTTGTCTCTGACCACCTCCCCAATGTACTTCATCAGCCCGTAGTGAGTGCCCCCCGTGAAAATCCAGGCCCCTGCAACAACACCCAGTGACCCGGGGGAACGCAGGGAAACGCCCGCCCTCCCTCTGCCCTCAGATACAACCACCCGACCCCCCCTTGTGACCTTAGAGGAGGTGGTTGTTTTTCAATTAAACGCAAAAGATGTGCTACACGCCTCACCCTATGCTACCCCGGGCACCCCACGACTAACTCTCCACTCCTTTACTTCCAAACCGTGGGGTCACACACATCCCAAAGGCACCAGCCAGGCTCTGCTTTCCTCCTCACCCTTTGAGCTGCTGCCTCTCCAACACTATCCTGCAGCAATCCAGCACCACGGGCACCAGAGCAGGTCCTTACCCTTGGACTGGGCGATGTAGATCAACCTGCTGAATATCTTGCGCATCCGGGGCTTGAGCGCGAAGTTCTTGGCTCCCCCAGTGACAGAGATGACGAGGTTTGGGGTTTTCAGGTGCCAGTGCTGGGTCATGAGGTCGTAGAGTGTTTCGGAGTCGGTGTCACACGACAGGCGGATGTACTTGGGTGAGAGGAAAGAGGAGAAAAAACACAGCAGGGTGACCAAATACCCCAGTCACAGCTGGGGACAGGGCGGGGATGGTGCTCTCTTCTCTAGTGCACAGCCTCATTCCAACAGCCAGCAGGTAAGAGGTGAAGCGAGGATGAAATCCTTGTTTCCTCCTCAAAAGCACCTTTATCCTTCCCCTGCAACCAGGCACCCAACCCACCTTCCTCCAGAGAAGGCAAAAGCACTGACCCCAGGGTTCAGAGGAACACTGCAGGGACGAGCACAGCACGAGCACAACTTCAACTGTAACAATGCTATTTATAGCTCACATTACAAATCAGTGCAAGCACCATTGCAAGGGAACTAATAATAATGACAGTTGTATTTTGATTACACCATCAAAGCTTTAATTTAATGGAACTACAAATTCCAGGCTCTGTGTGTTCGGTGTCCCTGTCACAACACCCATAGCAGTGTTTCAAGTATAACACATAACTATATCAAACATGTAGTACAAGTTGAACTCTGGCTTTGTGTTGCTTTGCTATTCAGGAGCCTCTTCACAATTCCATCACTGGTGGGATGGACTTTTAGCAGACAGCCATGGCTACACAGCCCATATCAGGGGATCAAAGGGAGCAGCTCAGACCTGAATCATGGAGGATCTTCCCCAGTATCTACAGGAGAGCAAAACCAAAGGATTCATTCGAGAAAGAAAAGTCCCTGAGACACTGGACTGGGATGAAAAAATATATGCCTGTGTTCCAGGACAGGTTCCCAGGAGGAGTGAAGGCATTTGGCTCAGCACAGAACATCACAGAGGATGACTGGCAGGCTGCAGCACCTACACAGGAGAGCTAAGGCTCTCCCTCAGCTTCTGCTCTAAGAAGCTTCAGCCACATAAAGCTTTGGGTGTTTTTCAGGACAGAGTCCCCCCTAGAAGAGCAGAGGCTACCAGTAAATTTAACTGGTGAGCCAGTAAACCATGCCCGAGGCAAACCTCATGAGCCCCTCGGCTCAGCCACTTCCCTTCTCCACAGAGCAACGCTGCCATCTCCTGGTGCTGCTGGATAGTGCTCCTGACCACGGCCACGATGCAGAGAAGCCTTCTGGGGATCGACAGCTCCCAGAACACAAAACACAGCAACTGTGATGTCCCTGGGTGTTCCAGGGTCCGAGCAGCACAGCAGGAACAAAGAGCTCGAAAGCAGGACTTACTGAGGGTAGAGATTTTACAGGATCCCAGGATGGTTTGGGTTGGAAAGGACCTGAAAGCACATCTTATTCCATCCCCCTGCCATGGGCAGGGACACCTTCAACTCGCCCAGGTTGCTCCAAGTCCTGTCCAGCCTGGCCTTGGACACTCCCAGTGATGGGACAGCCACAGCTTCTCTGGGCAACCTGTGCCAGGGCCTCCCCACCCTCACAGGGAAGAATTCCTTCCCAATATCCCATCTAACCCTGCCCTGTGTCAGTGGGAAGCCATTCCCTCTTGTCCTGTCACTGCAGGCCCTTGCCCCAAGTCCTTCTCCAGCTCTCCTGGAGCTCTCAAGTCTCCCCAGAGCCTTCTCTTCTCCAGGTTAAACAATCCCAGCTCTCTCAGCCTGTCCTCAAACCTGTTTATGGGCCTGTGGATATCTGATTTCTGATCAGAACTTTTTAGGACTCCTGTCTCCTAAAAAGCACCAGTCAGGCTATAAAATTTCCCATCCCTCACTGAAAATTGACAGCAATTCTTAGGTCACCTTGGGGTTGAAGTTCTCCCCACCGTGCATGAGATCAACAAGAAATACTCTGCAATCTCTAAGAGTAGCAGGTGTCTTGTTAGGTAGGGAATGAAAACATGGACTGTGCCTCCAGCCACTCCAGTGCTGATGGGATGGATTTGGAGACAAAAGTCTTGAACAAAGTATGGTCTGAAACGTGCAGAGTGGCTTGAGAGTCCTCATGAAAAAACTGCAGGCACACAAACTGATTTCCAAGGTTGGAAGTGGGGACACAACCTTGGAAACTCTCAGTCTTATTTCCCACTAAAATGCCTCTTATTTCTTCTACTTTGCATAAAACAAACCCAAATAATTCAGTGGGCTCTGACTTTCCTCATTTATTTTCAGTGTCTCAAGCAAGCTGCACTGGTGGGAAGTATTAGTCTTTTAGGAGGCAGATAAGCTCAGCCACATGTTGACTCCTCCCACAGTATCAGTATAAATCATCACAAACAGCAACACCAGCTCCTTTCTCCTTTCCACCCCTCCCACTCTTTTCCACTGTCCCCACTTCAAGCAAAAACACAGGGAAAAAACCAGCAAACAGAACAAAACTTCTCAAGTTCCACTGATCTCTTGCATCCCTCCAGAATTTACTGTTACTGTGGGATTTCCACCCTGGGAAATACTCCATATTCAACTGCTTACAAGCCTGAGCAAGCTGGTCCATGTGGATGTAAAATAATACTAAAGCATCACCCTCATTCACCCCTTCTCATGCCATGCCTAGCCACAGATAATTTCTTTTCACTGCCATCACCAGCCTAGGCAACAAATAGCACACAAGAAGTTATTCTTTATTACCTTTTTTTCAGGGCTTGAGAAGCCAGCTTGTCTCCTTTGTAGCCTAACTCCTTGCATTAGACTAAAACCCACTTCATCTACACCTCACTTGCTTTCCTGGGGCTGCCAGTGGCACCCAACATGGGCACCCCTAATACACCCACTTACCTTGCCTCTTTTTCCCAAGTTTTCAAACTGAATGTCCCCAAAGGCATCGGTAGGAAGCTCCTTCGTGTGCTTCTTGTAGTTCCATTTCTCACTGGTGTTAACCTGAGTGCCCTCGATGTGCTGGTTTTCAGGGTATCCACATTTACACAAGTTTCCCCTGAAAGAGGAGGGCACAGCCATGAAACCACAGTCATCCTGAGCACAGAGAAGTGAGCTCTGGCAGCAAGGAAAGCAGCAGGTGGAGCTCCAGAACCAGCTGTAGCTGCTGGGATTTGCCACCTGACAAAGCACCTGATCCTGCTTCCTTCCCCATAACCAGCCTCTGCCCAGCACTGGGAAGTGGAATACACTGGAACCAGTGCTGAGGGATGAGCTGGGACCTCTGCATGGGCCTTCCCTGTGTGACAAACCAAGTCAGGTCACCAGCAGCTTAATGCTGAACTCCCCAACTGTGCACTGACATGAAGAAAGTGAACCAGAACGTGGCACCAGTGACCCCACCGGCTGCCAACCTGAGGTGGGCAAGTGGTTTCTTTCCCTTTTTTGTGCTCTGAACTAGAAAGCAAGAGCTCACTGAGGCTCCTCTCCCAGGGAACAACTGTCAGGACAGAAGCAAATGGCCTCAAGTTGCACCAGGAAGGGTTAGATTGGACCTCAGGAAAAATTTCTTCACTGAAAGAACGGTCAGGCACTGACCCCTGGAAGTGTTCAAAAATCATGTGGATGTAGCACCTGAGGACATGTTTTAGTGCTGAACAAGGTGGTGTTGATGGTTGGACTTGATGATCTTAAAGGTCCTCTCCAACCTAACGATTCTGTCATTCTATGATTATTAAGTGCAACTGTTTCCCCTGCAAACCCAGGGCCTGAGTGGTGTCTAAGCACACCCAAGGCACTCACATGAAGAGGGAAGAGATGTCTGGTCTCTGAGCAGGTTTTCCAGGCAGTTTGCTCTGTTCCTGAGCACTCTTCCCAGCCCAGCACCCCTTCCTGGTGTGCAGCCACTTCCCATTCCCTCCTCACCAACCCCAGCTGCAGCAAGAGAGGAGCAACCTGCACTGGTTGTGCAGGACTACTTGGGAAAGCTAGGAGAACTCTTCCTAGGAAAAGCTGCACAGCCACATCCCTGCTTCCTCAGAGGGCACGGGCAAGGGCTCATTGCTTCTCTCCCTCAGAGAGGTTTCCTCCACTCTGCTGCAAATCAAACCAGCTCACCTTAAAAACATACAGACAAAAATAACCCAGCAAGGTCTGCAACCCTTTCCCCGTGGGCTTGGAGGAAGAGAAGCTGAGAGGAACCAGCTCCTCCATCCTTCGTTGGTCCTTTGCCAGACACCCCATTTTAGGTGGCAGAGGAGAACCCTAAGTAAGACTTTCTGAAATGAGACTAATTTCCCTCACTCTCTCCGAGGCATTTTTCCTCCCAGCTTCGGAGCAGGATGGGGTTAGAGAGCCCTGAGAGCTCTATATTTAGGATTTCTGCAGCTGCATTAGTTTGATCACTTTTCTCCTGAGATTACAAAAAAAAAAAAACACAAAAAAATCCCTCAAAGCAATGTTTTGGTCCCCAAACTTGCATTGCACAGGTACCTGTGGCTGAAAACGGAGCCACAACCATATCCTGTCTTAAGAGAACATCAGCCTGAGCAAAACCTAGTGAGTGTCTGTCTTTGCTGTAAAGGCTGGTGCATGAAATCTGTGATTTGGCTTTAAGAGGGAAATTTAAATTATGCAAACCTCTGACACATACATACATTGTTACACACCAAAAGCAGTACTGCAGCCTTAAAAAGACCTATACATGACTACAGTTATGCTTCAAACAGGGTATTTGATATTAAACCCTGTGACAAAGCTGCTGGGAGATCAGACCCACAGCTTTGCATCAAGGTGCTTGAGGAATAACTAGAGGAACCAGACCAAGGTGTGGTTGCAATGCTAAATTAATTTCTTAACAAATAAAAGCCAGCAGTTTATTCCCTGCCTTAGAAGACAGGCACATCCTCAGCTCCCAGCCCTCCACCCTTGCAAAACGATTGAAAAGCATCTCCTTACATTGACTTGGAGTCTTTTGTAAAAAAGACACATTCTCTCTTCTTAAAGTTCTCTTGGATGAAGTTGGCCAAATCCTGGAAAATAATTTTTAAAAGTTTATTTCTGATAACTCCCAAAACAGAAGAAACCTCAGTAGCAGTATAGTCAGTTCAAACCAAGATACTACTGAAAACAGTGCAGCAAACACTGGTTCTTCAGGAGAGTTAAAAAATAAATGTAAAAAAAAGGACAACGTTTTCCAGGGCAGAGGCTATTTTAATTCAACACATTAAGACCCCCAAAGGAGACCTAAACAACTTCAAGTCATGCTTTATGGGAGCTCAGTGGAATACATATGAAACTCCAGTTCAGCTTATCAATTTGACACAACCCTTGTGGGTAAACAACAACTAGAGGAAGTTATTCCAAGTGGAAAAGAAACAGGAGAATTACAATATCCAAACCAAAGCAAACTGAAAGGAACATATTTAACCAGTAGAAGTTACAAAACCAGGATGGACTAAGGATGTACAGTAAGGAGTTACAGGGATCGAAAGGAATGCAATACACCCGTTAAGAGATTCACCACGCCAGCAAATCACTGCTACTGCTCCAAGGGCACTGCCTGGGAAAACCTCTCCACCAAGGGAGAAGTGACAAACCCCTTGTCCTGCTCCTGACAGGACCCAGGTCATGGCCACAGTGTCCCACTCCCAGGGCAGCAGAGGCACCAGGTACTCACGGCGTCGCTGCAGGCCACGTCTATGCTGCGGGACATGCTGGAATACAGGAGCCTGGAACTCTCGAAATTCCCATTTCTGCGGTGCCTCATGGTGCCCATGGAAACCTGGAGGAGCAGATTTCTATCACTAGACATCAGCAAGGACACCTGGTGCCCTAGGAAGGCAAGGCAGAGGTTATTTCAGTCCAGCACACAGAATTAGGAAGCACATCAATCCTTAAAATGCAAAACATTCCAAAACAATCTTTTCTGTTATTTCATACCTCGAAGACACTTCTGTCTTTCTTTACCCACTCCAAAAGAACACCAAGGCAACATCCTTTGAGAGAGGAACATACCTTACACCCCACCCCATTCAATTCACGGCCATAGCTCAACTCTGTCTCTGATGGACGCTCAGGACTTGGCTGTTCACGGCTCACCACCTGAGCAGTACCCAACCCAGTGTATTTACAAATGAAAGGGGATTTTCCAGTGTATTTACAAATGAAAGGGGACGTTGAGTACAAAGAAGACAAACTGCAGTGTTGAAGCACCTGGCCCAGCAGTGACCCAGGAGCTTCCAGCAGCAGCTGAGCAGCGATCCCAATCCCACAGGTCTGTCCAGCCTGGAACAACCACAGTCAACACGTGCAGTCTGAAGAGTGAGTGGTCTGGAAGGGTTAGGAAGTCACCCTTGGGAGCAAATTGATTTCAGGTGTCCCCTAAAGCACAGTCCTGTGTTAAAGTCACCGTCTTTGAGGGAGCATCACTGCACTTGCAGCAAAGCACAGAACAAGACTGTACTTATTCTACTGCAAATACTTCCATTCCCTTCATGCTGCTTTCTGAGTCATACTGGAAAAGGCCTTTTCCCGAAAGGAAAGCTGTCAGCCAGCTTACATGGTGAACTCAAAGTCCACTTGTCCTTCCAACACTGTTTTCTCTCCTGCCTTTCCCTCTGGCTGTGTGCTCTGGGGTGATCCTGCCACTGCATGGCACAAAGCATCCCTCCCAGACACAGAAATACTCATCCTGTTGCTCTGTACATCCATAACTTCTGAGAGTCAAGAACCAGCAAGGGTGAAACAATTTCCTTACAGCACCTGACACAGTAGAGTGGCACAGGCTGTGGAAGCTGCAGCTGTAAATAAAATGATGGGAGTGTGATGTGGGCAACCCCCAGAGCAGAAAGAAAAGGCAAGATTCCACAAAACTACATATATTTGTATTTTATAGTTATTTTTTAAATCCTTTGAAAATCATGTTGTGTTCAGGGGGAGCATGACTGACTCGTTGTTTACTGTGCATGGTAGAAGCTCTCAGGTACCTCCCCCAAATTCTGCAGCATGCCTGGGATCTCCATCACTGCCAAGTGGTGGAAAAAAGCCCTCTTCCTCCTTCCCAGCTTCTGCACAGGATAGGAGTGATTTAAACCCAAGAAAAGGCAAAAGGTTGAAAGTTAAGGGGGGGGTGGCTGGGCCCAGAGAGGCTCCAACCTGGCAGGGAAGCATCGTGGAGATAAAGACATGAAGAAAACACCTTGTCAGGCACAGTTTGCAAGAAACCTCAGGAAACTGGGACTTGGCAGCTGATGGGGATGGAAACCTGAGGCTGGAGGATATTGGCAACTGTGCACTGGGAGACATATTCCCTAATAACCCAGAAAGCAGTTCTTATCATTTCGTATGATTAATGGTCAGTGTAAAGATGTTTTCAAAGCTGTAATAACAGATAAAAGCTCCATGGAGGGAAATTACATTTTGGGCCTGATCTATACAACTTATTTATTGACAGTTTGACTTGCATTGTCGGTTTGTTTAATAAATTCAACACCAGGGAACTGACTACGGACAGAGAAGATTGAAAGGAAAGGGTATTAAATTAGTAACTCCAAAGACTACAGGACTTCAAGTTTGCCTCGCTGCAGAATTGATAAGAATGAACGCTCTGCAAATTAAAAAAAAAAAAGTGTGAGAGCACAAAGGAGCCCTGAAAACTGGGGATTTAATTTGAAATTTAAGTTCTGAGGAGCATCACTGTTAGCTCAGTGTTGGGCTGGTATCAGTGAGCGACGCCCATTAACTCCACAAGTGTTAGAGATAACACAGCAATCACACACATTTTAAAAGATGTGACATAGCTGCAGTCCACAGAACAGGCAAACAGTTCATTTTCTATCAATCACATTTCCAACTCATTAAATTCATAAGATATTTAACGCATTACAGCATAACCTCATTACAGTGACACATATTGAGAGTAATAGCCATTAGAAAAACACCAGAACAATCCTCTAAAACGTATGACTCCAATACTACAACTTCCACAGCACTTGAAGGAACATATTCCAAGGAAATCTTCAGCTTGGAGGTGACTAAAAAGAAAGAGAAGTGACAAAAAAAACAACTAGTTCTAAAGAGACTTTTAAACAGGCTTTTAAAAACTTGTCCGCAACTGGAGAAGCAACACCAGCTTCCATTCCCAGGCAGCTCCCAGGTAAGTGTAACCCCGACTTGGGTTTAACAGAATCCCAGCAACCCGCTTTGTGGGAAAGCTCCCGGAGAGCAGAGGGTGTTGCCAAACTCCAGCAGCACCTCCACCTCCACTCCAGCAAACTCCAAGTCTATGCCCGTAAGGACAGAAAACAAATCAGTGTCGAATCACGTACCACAGACTCACCAAAGCCTCCCGGACGTGCCCCAGCAGCCCCGCCGCACTCATGGCTCCAAGAGCCAGCTTTTCATATACTTGAGCTTGCAAAGCCCCACCTTGATCCGTGTCACGCCTTCCTTTGGAGGGAGGGAGGGACCAGGAGCAAGGAACAGCAGGGTTGTTCACCAATTAGTGCCTGAGTGCAGCGGGGTGCGGGAGATCAGAGCTGCAGGTTGTTATTTGTACGAGCAGCAGTGCTGCTCTCCCACCTGCTCGTTCCTGGCAGCAACAGCACTACCCAAAAGCCAGAAGTATAAGAAAATGCTTGGGGGAATAAAGAATTAGATTTTAATGCAGCAGAAAATAGCGAAGGGCTCGTCAAATCAACACCTATTAGTCTAATTTTCTACAAGGTTGTTGAAGCACTGGTGAATGCAACAGAGGATTATACAGGTGATGTTTTGACCCCCAAAAATATTAGCCAGGGTCTTAATTTTCTGTTTGACACTCAGAAGGGAGTCATCTGGTTTTCTCCTGCCTTTAAGTTAAAGCTTTTCACTTTGGTGAGAGCAATTACTATTGCAGTGACATTCAGTGAGTCCTTGGAGAGACGGATTATCCCCAGCTCACTCACCTTTCAGAAAGCAGAGCTTTCTTCCACATGCTGCTGGAGAACCTTCTACAGCCTTTTAATCACCCATTTTAGGCCAGGTTGGACAGGGCTTGGAGCCACCTGGGCTAGTGGAAGGTGTCCCTGCCCATGGCAGGGGGTGGCACTGGATGATGTTTAAGATTCCCTCCAACTCAACCCATTCCTGGATTCTAAGTCTCAGAATGATCTTTCCTTCTGATGCAGTGTAGGTTTATTATCCTAAATCTCCCATTACCTTGGCATATACACATCTCCCTACCACATGGGGGTGTTCAGCCCCAAGTTCACATCCAGGTGATCCACTGCCCCTGAGGAATGCACAGAAAACACAGGTACCAAAGACAAGCAGGTAAACCTGAGAGTGACCTAAATGGCTCCTGTGCATCCTCTGGCAGCCTGTTTCCCAAGAGCAGAGTTTTCATGGACAGCAGCATGTCCTTGTCCATGTGGCCATGCATCAACATCCCTGAAGTACTGAACAGGAATCTTGAGTGTGTTTTATACCTCAGGTCTGAGGGACTGCACAAGTCCCTCAGTGGCTGCCCTGGGAAAGCAGCCTGGTAACAGATCACAAGACAAGAAGCTACTGAGTGCAGAGATGGGGAACTCAATTTTCCCTGTAAAACCATAGCTGCAGAGCTGGGAAAAAAAGCCCTTCTGTCTGGACCTCTTAAGCAGAGCAGGCCTGGAGAGCAGACAGATTTTGGGGGCCACTTAATTGTTCTCAAGTGTAGCAAATCCCCACATACCTCAAGTAAGAAACTGGGCACCCCAAGCATAATTCAGAAACGCTCTCTGAACGTGTCAGGAAGTTTCTAGGGCCAAGATAATCAATATTTGCCAAAGACAAGAGCTCCTCCATGGGCAGTAATTCACTGCATTCCTGCATTCTTGGTCTGAGAATACATATACAGATATTCCAAGTCTACAGTAATATGCTAATATTTACTGTATTCCAGCAAATCTGGTCCAACTACAGCAGAGAGATTTCAGTGAGAATTTGTCAAACTGCACAGCCATTTCCTGTCTTCTCTAATTCACACAAGTTATCTCACTCTGGTTTTGGACTAAAAAGAGGTATTTGTGACCCATCAAAGGCAGTTGTTATGGATCCTGGCCCAAGAGCTGTTTCTATGATGAGTGAGGTAAAAGCTGTCACCCTCAGCATCAGCACTGTGGTTGTTGATGCAGGAATCAAAATGGAACAAGCACTTCTATTACAAAGAAATGGAAATTCATGTAGCTATAAAAGCATTTTCCACTGTACTGAGAGCAGAGAAGAAACTGTAAGGAAGAAAGATGCTTCTGCATGTGAATAAACCTTATGATAATTTTTTAAAAAGCATAAAGCCAGAGAGCAGATTTAAGGAAAATGGTGCCTGAAGAGCTACGGGAATTTGAGCCCTGCTGCCCCCACTGTGCAGAAAAATAGGTCCAATAGGATTTAATACCATGGCTGGTAGAAAATCACCTTCTATCCCAGAACCTGTGAGAGCTTGAGAGGGGGTGTTTGTGGGTGAAGGCAGAATTGATGGTGCCCCTGTGAAGTTGTTAAATAATATCACAGAATCCCAGGATGGTTTGGGTTGGAAGGGACCTCAAAGCCCATCCAGTTCCACCCCCTGCCATGGGCAGGGACACCTTCCACTAGCCCAGGTTGCTCCAACCTGGCCTTGGACACTTCCAGGGATGGGGCAGCCACAGCTTCTCTGGGCAACCTGTGCCAGGGCCTGCCCACTGTCCCAGGGAACAATTTCTTCCCAATATCAAACCTAAATCTCTCCTCTTTTAGTTTAAAACCATTTCCCCCTGTCCTTTTGCTATCTGCCTCTGTAATATATATTAATTCTCTTGTAAAATCTATTTGGGTGTTTTGTTTTTTAAACTAAGTTAGTCTCAGTTCACCACACCAAGGAAAATTCTTAATGCCAAGGAGACTGTCATGGCCTGACAGCAATAAAGTCACCATTCCTGGCCAAGAAATCCTTTTTTAGGAACAAGGCTGTTTTGCCTAAGCCTTGAGCCACACATTTTATAACAGCCTGGTCTAGTGCTGCCATGGCAGGGGTTGCAATGAGATGAGCTTTAAGATCCCTTCCAACCCAAACCATTCTGGGATTCTGTGATTATTAACCCAGTTTCAAGACAACATCTATATGATTTGTATACAGGGTTTCAAAGCTTAGGCTCCACAGAAGCCATTGGTTAATCTTTTGATGGATCAAATGGGCAAGAAAGTGAAATACTTCATCTGTTGGGTGCTAATCACCACCATTCCCTTGGCTAAATTCTCCCCATGGATCACCAGGGAGAACAAAATGTCAAACACTGTCGTAGAACAGCCAGACTAATTACAGAAGCTCAAACAAAGTGTTCCATGGAGATTCCCAAAGAACATTCCCATCCCAGAAATCCCTCTGGATTTCTTTTGCTTTGGCTGCAAGCTGTTAACACTGCTCCTGTTTCTGAGCAGGAAACAGGCACTGATGCAGCTGCAAACAGAATTCCATTTGCTGTGCTTGGCCTGCCTGCTGTATCCCACTTATTGCTCGTGTAACAATCCACTTCTCTTTTTGCCCCAGCTGCAGAAATTCCCCTTGAACAGGGGAACAGCTTGTGTGTGGCTCCTCACCCTTCTCATGTTGTGACTTTGGATCCATAACCCCTGGGGAGAACTGGTTTCTCACATTTCCAACTGCGACACTCCATTTCTCAACAGCGTTAGAAGGAGAGGAGGAAGCAAAGAAAATTATTAAATGGGAACTATGAGGTAATACTTGAGCACTTCCATCCTCAAAAGCACCTTGAACACAACAAACACAAAAAAAGAGGGCGAAATAGAGAATTGCTGCCATTTCAACTCCATGCCCTTTGTCTCTCTATCTCACCTGGCTCCTTAAATGCTCAACTTTGCTGAGATCAACTGGGAAGTTCCCTGTTTGTGTCTTTTACCACCTCCCAGCTCTGGGTAAGAATATCTGAAGCTGCCACACGGAGGGCAGCTCAATATTCTAGCAGTGGCAGGTCAATATTCTGGCAACAGGCAACCCCAAAAGCATTGAGAGAGAGCAGAGGAAACTTAAACAAGAGGACAAGGATAAAATTCCCCCAGCTTTGTGGGGTTTTGGGTTTTTTTTGGCAATGAGAGATCTGACTCCTATTTCTGTGCATGTGGACAATACAGTCAGTTTGTTGCCTTAATTTTGGGTTATGTTAAAGCTCAGTAAAATGAGGAGCAACAGAAGAGATTCACTGCAAGAAAGGTCAGTAAAACTATTCACACTATAGCAGAGTCCTGTCTGAAAAGGAAGTCCCTTTATGACACAACTCTGGCAACAAAAACACAGCAGAACCTGCTGAAAGCCCAAATAATCTTAGAAAAATCTGTGGGGACAGCTGCTCAGTTCTGTGAACAGACCACACTTGGACTCCTCATCTTTTCCTGTATTTGGGAAGGCAGGTGCAGTGCTGAGGATTTGCACAGAAGATCCCAGGGCCAGTGATCCCTCCTCTTTGTGAATGGAAACCCTTTTAAAATGGCATATTTCTGGCTGGCTGCTCGAGTCACAGGGATTTCAGATTCATTACTGAAAGCAATTTTGTAATTTTCAGCCATTTGCCTAAAGATATTATAAAGAATATTCCATCAAGCCTACAATGACACACTACGGGGCACAGCAGAGGGAACGCACTCTACTGCAAAGTGGCAATGTTTTGGTAATTCCTGATAATTGAACTGTTCAAAAAAAGGATTATTGATGGAATTTAAAACTATTAGAAGCACTTCTTACTGGTCTGAGTGTGGAGCTACTCTCACTGAAAGAGGACAGTCTCCTGGACAAATATAAGTGTGACCTTGCAGAGATGAAGTCCCACTATTATGGGACCTTGAAGCAGAGCAGAGAGCTCTGGTTCAGCCCTCTCTCATCACCCATTCTGCTGTCCACAAGCATTTTAAACCCTATTTAACAATTTACATTCCTAAATGCAGACACTTGGATTTCCTCTAAGTGTGAGAGTGCCTTGCATTTGAAGAACAATGAAGTCATGCTCATGTGCATGTCAGCCCAGAAAGCTTTAAAAGTGCATTTTAGTGTGAAATATTAATAGGTATGAACAGAACACTGGCAGATTCTTTCTGTAAAAGCCCTAAAAATAATTAAATAAGAAATCCACCAAAAATAATTATGTAATTTTCAGCTTATCAATGTTGAGTGACTAGAAACTGGGCACCTCAGGCTTTTATGCACTTAATTTGATGGAAATGTTCTGAGAAAGTTTCATCAAGCTTTAAAAATGATGAAGGGTGAGGAAGAGCTTTGGATGCTTGAGATCAGATTAAAAGAACCAAAACCCAAACTAAAAGGAGCTAGAAGCCTCTAGTCAACACACTAGAGTTGGAGACTCACTCCCACCAGTATCAATGCACAGCTTAGCTCCAGCTCCATGGATTTCTTGGAACTGAGCTAGAATTAAAATAAAAATGTGCATTAACACAGGATAGTCCAATTGATGACAATCACAGGGAAGTGATAGCATTGACACAGCACTTCTTGAAGACGTGGACTCAGAAATGAAAATTGTCAAAACTAAAAAAACCTTGAATTTTAAAGTAGCAATAAATTCTCTTCACACTTGTACCAAATCTAATCATCGTCAAAACCACCTTCTTTGAAAGGTGGTTTGGGTTTTTTTTTTAAATATATCTGAATATACCCAGAATATTTAAGAAAAATATCGAGTCCATTAACTTTCTTTAAAGCTCATGGTAATATTGGTGCAAGATTCAGAATATTATCCTTAGCAATCACTGGTATCACTCACTGTTGTGAAGTTCATCATAGAGCCACACTAAATGATGCATTTTTCTATTTTGAGAGTTTATGCATAATATTCATATGTCTGTTTTGCATGCCTAAGATCACACACAGACATCAAAGCAATGTGGCACAAAGACAAGTGGTAACACCAAAGAAAAGGCTCTCAAGTTGTAATTTAATCCAAAGAAGCTGCTCCAGTGAAGAAATACATCTGCTTTTACAGAGCCATGGTATTAAAACACACTGTCAAATTCATCTAATATTCAGTGCAAATGAACATATGCTTGGCACTGTTTCAGCCCCCCTTCTCTGGGAACTGAGTGGAACACAAACCTTGCACATTTACTCCAGTTTCACACCACTACACGGGGTAACAGTGTACGTCAACATCCTGCAAAAAATGGTGCAGTTAACCAAATATCCAAATGTATCTTGGGTAAAATGCCTTTAATCCATGGAAATCAGAGTGAGTCGTGTAATGGGAAGGTACCTCAAGAGACCCAAGTAAGTCAGAACTAAACTACATGTGGTTCAACAGCTCAGAGGACATAAATCCCACAACCTCTCCAGACCCTTCTCTTGTGTTAGAACATCCTCAGGCTGATTTTTTCCTACTATCAGAGAATCCCAGAGTGGTTTGGGTTGGAAGGGACCTTAAAGTTCACCTTGTCACAGTCAGGGACACCTTCCAGCAAGAAGACTGGTTGCTCCCTACTTGAGATTCCCTTTAATCCAGCTTGTGTCCATTGCCCCATTCCCACACACCTCTGAGAAGCCCGGATCCATTTCCTCTCCACCTCCCCATGTCAGGCACTTGCAGAAACCATTGAGATCCCACAGCACCTTCTTATCTCAACCTCCCCTCGTGCACTGGGGTGGGAAACTTATGGTTTGGGTTGGAAGGGACCTTAAATATCATGGGGGCAGGGGGAATTCTCTCCAACACTGCCCAGGACAGCACTGGCCTCTTGCTGCCAGGGAACTGTGCTGACACATATTCAACTTCATCCCACAGATCCAGTTAACGACATTTTTATTAACCCAGGACAGGATTTACCAGGGAGGGGACCAAAACCACGTAGTCAGACGATTACAAACCTCTAGCTGAGCTAGGAACAAACCTGGCAGCTCCTGGGAATGTGCTGCCAATTCCCAATCCCTGACCAGGTCGGCCAGAGGTAACTTGTCCACGTCCTGTTTGCTTTCTCTTTGTTTTCCTGCTGCCACAAAAGAAAAAGGGACAGCAATCATCAATCCCTTGGAGGTAACATTAAGAGAGTACCAGGAGAAGTGTTCAGCTGGAAAGTGAGGGTAGAAACCAAATCAGCTGTGACAGTCAGCCCAGATCACTCTGAACAACTTGTTTTCTAAAAACAGAGTGATGAGAGGCCGAGGACACCTTCATGTCTTGAAATAAAGCTGGATTCATTAAAACTTGCTGAAATAGGAAGCAATGACAGAACAGGTGCCAGGGAATGCAGAGACAACAAACAGAACACAAGAATCATTGCCAAATTCACAGGAAAACAATAAAATAGCCACACTCCAGGCTTGAGGTGGGAAAACCTGACGGAACTATCAGTCTGAGTGGTCTTCACACAGAAGACCCAACTCCTTGAGGCCTCTAAAATTCTTTGTATTACTTAGTACTTTGTTCTCAGCACAGCTGCTGCTGGAAAATCAGTTTGAGAAAAGTAGGAGGATGGGGGGGAAACTGCTTCCAAGAAATTTGGCTCAGGTCAGTCGGCAAGAACTGCTCCCCCTCGCCAGGGGAGGAACGTTCAGAACAAGTTTTGAGCTAAAAAGAGTCTTTGAAAAAGAAGCACTAAAGGCAACATTAATAGACAGAGGCAGCAGCTCTGACAAGAATTTCAGCACGCAGGGAGAGGCAAGGAGGAAGAGATGGAGTCAGTGGAAAAAAGTCCCCTGGAGGCTGAGGTCACACTGATTAAGACACTGTTTCAGTCCATATCCGCTGAAAACCATAGCTGAAAGCAAACAAACAAGAAATACACTTTTTCAGAGTCTAACAAGGAAAAGACTGTCATGGAAAATGTATGAAGAAGCTTCCAAGTAATTATAGATAAGCATAGGTATATTTCTTCCATTGACCATTATTTTAATTAATAATTAATCAGCTGCTGCTGTCAAGCCCATGTGCTTAAAAACACTAAGCAGTGTGTTCTTTATAAGGGGCAGTTTATCAATTTGATTTTATGTCCATCACACAACATTAAAATGAAATATAAGTGATTTAGAGTAAACCATGAAGTTGATCTGCTCACTTATACATTTAATTGCTGTCCAGGCCCACGAGGAGTTGGTGTCTGGGGAGGTGTGGGGGGGGTTGGATCGACTTTAAAGGGAAGAACAGCACAAGCCCAAGGTCAGGCCCAAAGGGAAGGTGCACAACTTACCTGCACTTACACTTCTGGAGAGCTTCTGCTTCTGTGGGCACTGCTGCTTCCCAGACATGCCCAGATTCCAGAGCCAGGGGTGGAGGATACAGAGCAGCACTTGCACAAAAGCCAGAGTCTCTACCTGCAGGCACAAAACCAGCAGCAAAGAGGGGCCCAGACACACCCCTCCTGCTCCCCCAGCCCCAAAAGATACCCAACAGTCACAAATCTGACAAAACCACTGTGGAGACACTGAAAAGGGACAAAGCTCACGAGACCCACCAAGTGATGGGCTGCCCAGAGACCACAGGCACCACTTCCAGCAAGGTCAGCATGAGACAGAAATGGTACCTGTCTCAAAGAACAGCTACAGTGGGAACGAGGAGCATCGGAAAAACAGTAGAAAGAAACATGTTATAAATTATTGAAAAAAAAAAAAAAGTGGGCAAAAAGTTTGCAGGGATTAACTTCTCTCCCTGTAATACCAAGCATTAAGGCCTTTAGGCTTGGCCTTAGTCTGCCTGAGGTAAACATCTATCTGATCTAAGCCTCCACTGGAGCAACCTGAGGCCATTTCCTCTGGTCCTGTCACTTGTTACATGCAAGAGGAGAGAAGAAAGTTGCAGTTCTGGACTAATTTTAGATAACTATTTCTGAGTAAGGGCCCTTCTTTACAAATCTCTCAGAGATGGCCAAGTTATCCAAGGCCCAGTGGACTCCTGCCATTACAGCAAGGCAGGAAGAGGCTCTGGAGCCGTGAGAACCAGCAGGGAATGGCTGTCACCTTTTCCCCCCTCAGAGGATCTCCCTGCTGGGGGTTCTGCAGGGAGTGAAGTCATTGTGCCACTTCCTTGTTCCTCCCCCTTTGCAAAGTGGAAGCTGCTGCAGGTCTGAAGATGGAGAAAAGTCAGACATACCCCTAAAGCAAACTCCTGCACTTCTCTGAGCAGTGTTAAGTCACCGAGAGAGCAACAGCAGCAATAATTCTTCCAAGACTTGCAAGTTTTCTAGTTATTGGCATTGGGAATGTGTTTTGGTCTCAGACTCTCACCAGGACACACACCCTAAAGACATGGCCCTGAATTTGATGAATTACTGCAATTATTGCTGATTAACAGCCCCTTAGGAATCAGAACAAGAAGGGCTGTGAGCACCCTGATATCCTACTCCGAGCTGTGGAAGGAAATGAGAAGGGCAGGGAATATTGTTAAAATATAAAAAGGATATTAAAGCCAGCTTCAAATACCTAGATTACAAATGCATATCCCATCTGCTAGAAATTGTTTGCATCTCAAAAGGAGTCTCAGGCAAGTCAGCACCATTCAGCTTTTCTCACTGCAAGTGGCAGTATTAGAAAGATCTGTTCTAAACTTCCCCATCATCCCCAACTCTCCAGCTTCTCCCTCCTACCAGATGGCTGAAACCACAAAAGTAAAGCATGTGTTTGAAACTGCCTCTCCCTAATTTAGGGGAGAACACATTCTTCATCAATTGAAAAAAAAAAAAAAGAAAACATTTATGATTTCCAGCTTCTCTGAAGCTGCAGAGAAAGGTTTTCACTCTGACAGCTTGGCCTGGAATCTGCAGGCAGCAACATTTAAGAAGCAATTTGAAACTGAAAGAGCACTTTTGGGGAAAGTGTCTCAAATGTCAGACAGATCTATTAAAACAGCTCTTGACAGACTAATCTATAAGCCTTTCTTTTCTAGTGTGAGATTTGTATCGATTTTTAAAATAGCAATCCCATTACTACACATTAACAGCATGGATAAACATCTCTCTGAGTATTTAGGATTGCAACAGGACAAAGAGAGAATATGAGGGCAGTAATTTTCCATCACACAGAAGGTGAGGTTAAATGGAGAAAGGACCAGCTTAACACTTGGTGGCTGAAAATCAAATCCATCTCTAAAGCAAGTTTTCAGCACAGCAAGGGCTCTGCTGACCTCTTTTGTTGCCCAAATCCACTCCATACATCTCTGATCCACTCCCAGCAGTCAGCTCCAAATCCCTTACTCACCCCACTGCCTCTCCCCCTGCCCATCATGGAAAATCCCCTTCCCAGGTGTCCAATTTTCACAATTTTAGGGGTAATTGAGGAAAACCAGGAGTAAGTACACATACACATGTGGCTCAATCAACATGAATGCAGAAAACAGATTCAGTCTCAGAGATCTTCCAACCTAAATGATTCTGTGAGAAGAGACAGAAGAGACATGGGAGAGGCAGCATTTCTCTTCAGAGCAGTTTGGATTTCCAGGGTCAGAAAGACCAGTTCCTCCCCTCCCCAAGCCCATTAGCTGCTCTACAGATTTGTCCCCTCATCAGAACCTGATGGTTCTGGTCAGATTCCCAAGGCTGATCAGATTCCGAAGGGAGCTTAAATCACATCCCGGATAAAGCAGTGCTACTGCACTAAATCCTGCTGTTCTCCAGCCCAGAGATTCCAGAGCTCAGCAGGCTGGGGTGTGCATTACTCTGACCAGAGATCATGAAATCACAGGATGGTTTGGGTGGGAAGGGAGCTTAAAGATCATGTCCTCCAGTCCCACCCCCTGCCATGGGCAGGGACACCTTCCACCAGCCCAGCTTGTTCCAGCCTGGCCTTGGACACTTCCAGGGATCCAGGGGCAGCCACAGCTTCTCTGGGCACCCTGTGCCAGGGCCTCCCCACCCTCACAGGGAAGGATTCCTTCCCAATATCCAACATAAACCTTCCTTCTGGCAGTGGGAAGCCATTCCCCCTTGTCCTGTCACTCCAGGCCCTTGTAAATAGTCCCATCGTTCTTTCAGGCTCCCTTCAGGTCCTGGAAGGNTGTTCTTCAGGTCCTGGAAGGGCCAGTTTGGTCACACCAAAGCTGGCCTTCTCCAGGCTGAACAATCCCAATTCCCTCTGCCTTTCATCTCCACCAGTTGCCAGAGTCATGCAACAACCAGTGACTGACCTCACTTATATCCTGGATTCCAGGTATGGAATAAGCTACAGGAATTCCCAGGTTGCCCTCTCAAAACCCAGTGGTTTTGCCTCTCATACAGACTTGCCCCAGCTCACACACATGTAGGAGCTCATTTCCAAATGCAAGCTTCACACACAGTTTGTGTTCTCTTCAAACACAACCTGCAGCCATTCCTGGCCATCTGCACTCTGGACAACAGCAGGATGCTCAGAGGGGCACAGCACCTCTTCAACTCCTCCAAGTCTTTGGTCTTCCAACTACCAAAAGTGACCCATACCAGAGTCACATGTGGAACCTGAGCCTGCCACCCACTGCCACCATTTACTGTGCACCATCTCAGTGGGGAGGGGCAGCCATGCAGGCAGAAAGCTGCTTTTTCCCTCGTGCAGGGTGCACAGCAGTGGTTTGGAGTTCACATCTCAACCTCTCAGCAGCCAGGCTTGGAGCAGAACAGCTGTGCTGCACCAGGTCTGAGTTATCCAGAGGCAAAAGTGTCACACACACACACCTTCCCATCATCAATTACACAAGCTGCAAGCCAACATTTTCCCACCAGGATGAAAAAAAAAAAAAGCTGCCATTCCTGATGTCCTTTCCCAGCTGAGCATGGAGCAAACTCTGCAAGTACAAGGAAGACACCTGAGTAGGTTGTGTCACCCACTGAGCCCCAGGCAATCCTGGCTCCTACAAGCCTGCTGCCTCCAGGCACATTTCTTTTCCATGTGCTGTTCCCTCTCTTCCACCTCAGACAACCCCTGCTCACATCCTGCAGTCGCTTTTTCCAAGTCCCTTCTTACAGAAGCGGGAAAGAGTCACAAGAATGGACCTAATTGTTGCTCCAGCTTCTCTTAGGCAGCAAATAGCCCTGAATTAGGCTGGAGATGGCTTCACACATGGATGTCCTGCCTGGCACAGCTCCAGAACCTCCCACCTTGTTCCTGCACAGTTTAGCAACCAGTGATAGTGGTGGACCTTGGATCACATCCACCTGGAGTGGCTGGGTCCCCTCAGAACCAGGACACCTGGCCAAAAGGACAGTCCATACAATGTAGCACCATGCTCAGAAAGAGAAAGGGAATCCTGGGATCTTCTCTGTTTTGTTGCCCACTGTGCTGGGGGTGAGAGGGAGTCAGGGGTAGTGCCACAAGGGAGCATCCCCAGGCTCCCAGGTTTTCCTGCTCTCTGAAGATGTCACCCAACACCCAAGAGCCCAGGTGTTACCTGGCATGTGCTGGTTGCAAAGGGCAGAGCCTTGATCTTCTTCAGACTCTGAAGTGCAGAAATCTACTGACAGAACTCAAACACTTCAGCTAATCTTTCCATTAGGGCCCTGCTACACAAACCCAAAAACTCAGGGTCAGAGGAATATCAATTTGCTTTTTAAATGGATTCTGTGCCCTTAAGGCTACAGAACATAATGGAAATGAAAAAAAAAAACCAACAACAAAACCTCAAACAGGTCAGGTACTAGAAAGGTGATAAACCCCACACCATTAAAGCAGAGATTTAAAGGCAGGTGCATTTTCTCTACAGATCTGATCCTGCAGTGAAATATCCAAAGCTGTTACAGAAGTTCACATTAGCCCTTCAAATCCACCAGAGAAGCTTTGCATGGGCTTTGCCAAGAAGAGAGTCAAGTTTAAAGAACAAAAGTAAAGAGAAAAATGAAGAACATTCTATTTCCACAGTTACTCTTAGAGAGCCAGTGGAGTGGAACAGCTCCAAAGTGCCCAGGAAAGTGCTTGGTGTGCAAACTCACTGCCACACAGAGCAGCACAGAGCCCTGGGGTGCTGTCCTTTAGGAAACACCTCCTGTGTCCATTACTTGGGATGTGCTACATCCCTCCCTGGCCTGCAGAGGGGAATACAGGAGGGAAAAGGGGCTGTCCCACCCCACAGCAATGTTAAAAGCCTGAGCTTCTTCCTGCCAGGTGTCCCCAGCAGAGCACACCAAGCATCCTGCAGGAGGAGCAGGAGCAATGCACAAAACACGTTTTCCTGCCCCCCAATTCCCTCCCCACCTGTACCCCACGTGCTGGGAGCTCCTGGCTGCCAGCCAGGCTGAGGTCTGCTCCAGCTGCTGAGGAGCCCCACATCTGCTCTGAGAAACTCCGGGACAACAGCAGGACACACCAGAGAGAGAAACACCGTCCAGGGCAAATAAAAGCTACCAACAGCTTCAGGGAGGTGCCACAAAAGAGACCCAGGTCAGCTGGAACACAGAACAGTTTTACTCAGGTACAACTTTTCTTGAGGCTATTTCTACAAATTGCCTTTGTGACTGAGAGCCCAAACTGTTTTCAAATATCAATATTAAGAAAAAAAACAAACCACAATTCTTTCAACCTCAAACCAACAAGAAGAGGGGAAAAAGTTTTGAGTGTTTTTGTGGTGGGTTTTTTTTCCCCAAACAAGAATCACTCTCTAAAATACCATTTTGTATTCAAAGACCCAGACTCCTTTCTGCCACTAGATGTCCCACAAGTAAGAGGAGAATCCAGACGGGAGTGCTGTGAGCCAATCTGGATTTTTAGTCGAGCTGCTTTGAACTCTGAAGTTATTATTCAACGCAGTAAAAGCTTTCTCAAATTTCAATAAAAAATTCTTGCTGTATTGATACACTCATTTCACTGCCATTTTTTGTGGCATATTAGATGTTAATCCCATATTCAGGTTGTTTCTATGCTTTAGTTCTGTAAGTTTTAACAATAATACAACTCCAGCAGGGAAGGTACTTCTCCCATGGTGACACTTCTGTACATGTTTACTTCAACAGTAAAATAAACTGTCAGGGGCTAAGAACTCTAAGGTATCACTTAAAAACTACTTATTACAGCTAATATTCTGAGGAGAAAATAGTACAGATAATTTTATGTCCCCTTAGATGCTGGGAACTGCAGGTGGTGGAGCATCAAAGAGAGCACCAAGCCATGTGCTGAGTGCTGAGCAGACCCCATCCATATAAGATATGGTCCCATTGCAATTATTTGAGGTAGAATAAGATCTTCTTACAAGAAAATAACTTCTTGTTGTTTCTCCAGTTGGCCAGAAGTGACAACTGCATGAAAATTTCTTGCTGCACTGTGAGATTTGACCCTCCCCTGGCACAACCTGTGGCTGTTTCCTCTCCTCCCGTCCCTGTTCCCTGGGAGCAGAGCCCGACCCCCCCCAGCTCCCCACTCCTGTCAGGGAGTTGCAGAGCCAGAAGGTCCCCCCTGAGCCTCCTTTTCTCCACCTGAGTCCCCCCAACTCCTCCTCATAGGACTGGCTCTACACCTTCCACCAGTCCTTCACCTTCCTTTTGTTGCCCCTCTAAGTCCCTGCTCTTCCATCAGCCTTAACCACAGTGACCAGTGCCTTTCCCATGGTCTTCCCTCATCCACCACGATGTCTCCACTTCCTTGCATGGGACTGGAAGGCTCTGAAGCCTGACTTGAACTGTCAGCCTGTCAGAAGGTAACAGGATTACACCCACCACTGGCACAGCCCCACGTGCAACAGGTATTTTCTGCTACAAGGAGGGCATGATTTCAGCCCAGTGTGGACACCAACCATTTGAGACCCATATAAATAAACCCTGTTTCTATTTTACAGAACAGTTTCCTGCCTTTGTGTTACCACTCATGTCTCAGCACACAAGCCCCATAAATAAACCAAGGCAAGGGATATTTTATTCATGAGCACAAAGCCCAGCTGAGTTCTGAGAAACATTATTGTTGCTTTTAAGGTGTCTCATCTCCAGGCTGTGCAGTGCAGTACGTGGGAAGTGTCACAAGTCCCCAGCATAACAAGCTCTGGCAGAAGATACACAGCCAGTGCGTGAGAAGGGGCTTCTGTGATCCATTGTAAGCTTGGAATTTGGTCTCAGCTCTGATTTGTGCATTCTGGCTGCTTGATCTAATTATAAGACGCGACTAGCTAAGAATTAAGATGAGAAAGAGGCCAGGGAAGTGACTTTGGCCCAGGACTCAGCTGACAGATGCCAAATTACACAGTACAATTCCCTTGGTAAGCCTGGATTTGTTTCTGCAACAATTCTCAGCCACAGCAGATCAACAACTCAACAGCACCTTCAGCTCAGGAGCTTTGCCCTCAGGACTGTCAAAACACAACTGAGCTCAGAGAAACCTTCAGCTTCACTCAATGGGGGAGCTGACCTGTGGAAGCCACAGAAGAGGCTGCCTGTTGTATTTGTCCTTGCTTTCTCAAGGGATACTGGGAACACCACTCAAATGTGGCAAGTCAGAAACCGGGATTCATTGCCTGATCAATATGTGTCCGTGAAAACACTTCCTGTTCTTACAAACTTGGGGAGCAAACATTCCAGGTAGCACATGGGAAAAATCAATGAACATGGAGCTGGAGGGAAGAGGTTGGTGGAGTGCAGAGCCACAAAGCCCAGCTCACCAGCAGGACCCCCATGGCATCCCTGAGCAGCCTCCCAAAAGGGCAGTCCTGCCCACAAGGTTCCTTCCAGCTCCATGCTGGACACCCAGTCCTGGGCTGAGACAGAGGAGACATAGGCCTGGAGTCAGGCCTATCTCAGGAGACCCCTTGGACCCTTTCTGCAACCTTCCTACAGCCCCTGCTGCTCCTGTCTGGACCCCTGGATGGATCCTGGTCCACCCTCTCATTTGGTGTCGGGGTTCCCACAGGCCCTTTTACCTGCCCTCAGCTCTGCTGCTGCATCCTCATGGGCCTGAGGAAAAGAGGAACAGGGTTCAAATGCCAAGACCATGGTCCTGGTGGTGTTTGAGGCATTTAGTGGCTGTGCCAGTGGATGGATTGCACAGGACACTGGCAGCTGTATTTAACAGCCCTCAGTGCCTCGACTGCTCCGAAATGTCACAGGCACAGGTCACAGGCACAACACCTGTGGACTCAGCCTTCAGGGAAGTCAGGCTTCCAAAGGACAGGAAAGAGGTTTCACTTTGCTATCAGCACTAGGAAGTCCCTGTTAAGCACTTAAGACCCTCAAGCTTTAATTTATTGTACAATCCTGCCATAGCAGCTTTTGGTATCCCACTGCCACCTCTTCCTGATGCTCCTGCTCTTCAAAGAAGCCACAGCAATCCTCCTGCTGGGACTCAGTCTGTAGTATTTGCTGTTCCAAAGCCAGTGGACATGGGACAGCCAGACACAAACCCAGTCCTGGGAGCAGCCTGTTCCTCCAAATTCCCCCTGGCACCGTGTAAGAGCAAGAGAAAAGGGACTGGCCAACACGTGGAGCTCCAACACCAGGCTGCAGGACAGCTCCTTGAAAGCTGGCTGGGTTTGTTTGAACTGTTTGTAAGCACTGGATCAACACCTTGCAGACACAATAAACACACTGCATTTGGTATTAAGAGGAGACTGAACACATATTTCAATTATGCCTCCCCTGCAAGCTGGCAATGAATACTTTGATAAACATTCTAAAGGTTGTACCAACACAGTCTGATGGAACACAAACAGGAAAAAAAGATGTACTTTGCACTTTTACTTCCTTATGAATTAGGGCAAGAGGACCACAGATTGCTAGTTGAACTCTTTGCATAGTGTTATTTATTAAGTGCTCCAGTTCCCAAAGTGTTTTACACACATTTGACTCTCATACCACACACATGCACTCGTAGTTTAACAAATAATTCCTTCCATAGATTATTCTCCCTTTTAAGACAGCACTGTCAGGGAAGGTCACTGGTTTGGTAGTCCTTAAGCTTAATTCCATTTAACCCACCAGTCCCAAGCCTTATTTTCCCGATTTGGCTGAAGGTGGAGCTGTCTGGGTGTGTGTGCTGACTCTCCTGTGAAAGCAGATGGTGCTTTCCTTCCCCAGCAGAGACAAAGGCATTCCCAGAGCAATGCAAACCCTTTCACACTGCCATCCTCTGGCAAAAGATGCATTTGCAATATTAATGAGAGTTATTTTTGTCCCGGGGCGCACTCAGTCCTAGAAGAATACTGGGAATCTTTTCCCAGTTCTTGAAAAATCTTTATGGGAAAAGATGCAGCAAGTCTGATTAAAATAGAAAGAGGGGTGTTTCCCCCATCCAAGTGCATCTTTCTGTACTATTTTTAGAAAGATGGACATGTAAGTTATCTATTCAGATACATACACTTATATCAGGATACAAGGCACACACTAATAGAGTGTTTGCTTTCCAAGCTCAGAAGTTACAGGAGGGGTGGGGGGGGAAGGTCAAAGCAGACTTTACACAGTAAGGAGTTGGTTTTTGGGATGCCTGACCAGAGCCAGACTGATCATGGCTGGAGGTCTGTCCTGTACAAGAATGAGAAGCAACTCAGGACCTGCTTGGTTTTGCCAGACATTTTGGTACTTTCATGGTTACCTAAAGTAATTGGACTAAAACGAAATCCTGGTATTGCTGGCTGAAGTTACAGCTCTAATCCAGGTCATGAGCAGGAAATTAAGAAAAGAAAACAAAGAAAGCAATTCCTCAATCACAAACACAAAACACTGGGGGTTTCTGTCAAGCCAGCTACAGCAAACATACATTCCCAGTATCCCTTCTTCCTACTATCCAATCTAAGGCTGATGGAAATACCCCTGCAGAGCCCTCATGTTCAGAAAGCCCAGCAGGCACTGCTGTGATGAAGATGAAAGTTACCCCAGGACTGTGTCCAGCCCGTTCTCTCTGCTCTGGGCCTGAGCCACAACAGGAAAACAGAGCAAAGAGAAAAACCAACCAGTGCCACGAGGGTGCAGTGAGAGCAGTACAAGTGACTCCCACAGTGCCATCAGCCAAATCATCCTCCACAGAAAACAATAAGCACACACAGACCTCACCTAGAATTAAAAGTTTGGCTTTAAGTAACACATAGAAGGTGATAACCCAGGTGTCACAGAGCAACAGTGCCTGACCTGGAGCTGATGTGGTCCAAAAGGCTGATGGAAAGGTGATGCAGTGATTGCTCTCTCAGTAACTCTCTGGTCTCAGTGCCAGAACTCAGGACCAGTCTGTTGGCACTGACCCCTCCAGGCTGGCAGCCTGTTGCCAAGGCTCACAAAGAGCAGCTCCTGGAGCCTGGAACAACTGAAAGCCACAAGATGTACATTTACAACACCAGAGTCACACTGTGACAGCAGTGCCACCCCTTCTGCTCAGGTCTGGTGTGAGAGGAGCAATTCACCTTCTCCTTGGGAGAACCCAGGAACCCAGAAGGGCCACCAAATCTCAATACAGAACCTAATAATTCCACAGGCTTCTGGCTCCCATATGGTCCCACCTGCAAATACAGCTCTAATCTCAGGATGCACACACCAGGTTAAGCCTGGGGACTGCTCAGGGAAGCCTAGACCCCTACACTTAGTGTCCAGCACCCACTTGCAAATTCAGCTGCATTCAGGAGCTGAGACCTTCATCTGGCATTTCACTCTGCTGCCTTTGCCTTGGTAGTTTTCCTATTACTGTTGTGAATGGCATCTGGGCTCCTCCATAATTAACAGCAGCATAATGCCTACTGAGTGCTTCTAATTTGCCAGACTGCCTTTTCATGCAAGTGAAAAAATGCATGAGCAGGGGAGAGGCACAACCCCACACGCTGCTGGGGGAGCAATCTTGAGACCTGAAAGGATGAGACTCTCCACCAACACACTATGAAAAAGCAAGAACCAACTGCTGTCAGGGGATTTCTTTGCACTGAAAGGTCAGTCCACCCTCCCATGGTAAGAGACCACGAGTGTGGTCCAGCCTCCAGTTTTGAGCACTGAGATACAGAGACTTAAAATGGACTGAGCTATAGACACATATTCCACAAGTACCAGATGTCCTGTCTGTCATCTTCTGCCCCACAAAGGCCCCCCCAGCACTGTCCAGTGTCTAATGGTCATCCAGCCACTGCAGCAACTCCTGCTTCTCCAAATTAAAAGAAAAAACCCAACAGATTCAAACTCCCACCCTTGGGGTTGTTCTCTCCCCCAAGCACTCCATACAAATCCTCCCATGAAATAATCTCTTCTTAGTCTCCTTCCTCCTGAGCCTCTTTAATAAGCCATTCACTCATCACAATCCTTTCTATCTCTGCTTTTTTTTGTCCACCTTTTCTCCCTTCCCGCCCCCCCCCTTTTTTTTTCCCCTTACATGAAAAAAAACCTCTCATGTAGAGTTAAGACTTCAGCAGTGCAGCTGCATTTAACTAAGGATTAGGAATTCTGCAAGATGCCCTGGGTTGCTGTGGACAGCATACCAACCAAGCCTCAGGAAAGCTCCACACACAGCCCCTGGATATCACTGTTTCATGTACCAGCTGGTGCAGCTGATGTCCTGATGCAGCAGTGATTTTCCCTCAGCCTAGGAGAGGGAAGCAGCCGCTGCTGTGTGTTTATCTTTTGGCAAATGCTCGTTTCCTTCAGTCTCCAACACGCCTCCTTTTAACTTCCCTGCTAACGAGCCCGTTGTTTACAGCAAATATTCACACAGAAGAGTGTAGCTGGTACCCGAGGTCGGGCTCTGGGAGAGGTTCCTTAGCACAGCTGAAGGGATGTACAGCAGGGAGTTCTGCCTCTGTTTTTCTCTAGTATCAAAGAAGCACTCTGGAATTATAGATTTTTAGATGCAAGGTTTCATGTTGTTCCCTGTGAAAGTTCCTCCTACTTGCCATTAGCTCCTAGTGCTAAGCACAATATCACAGAATGCCAGACTGCTTTGGGGTGGAAGGGACCTTTAAGCCCATCTTGTTCCACCCCTGCCACAGGCAGGGACACCTTCCACCAGCCCAGGCTGCTCCAAGCCCTGTCCAACCTGGTCTTGGACACTTCCAGGGATCCAGGGGCAGCCACAGCTTCTCTGGGCAGCCTGATATAATCCTTATCCAGCATGGCATATTCCTTTGGCTGGCTCAGGTCAGGTGTCCTGGCTGTGCCCTGTCCCTCACCCAGCACAGCTCAGCATTAGCCAAAACACCAATGTCTTATCAACACTGCATCAGTCACAAATCCCAAACAGCACCACACAGGCTGCTGGGAAGAAAATTAACTGTCCTATCCAAACTAGTACAGTAAGACAGGCATCATTACCTCAGCCAGTATCCTTTAAAAAAAGCCAGTCTAGTCCCACCATTAATTTTATATTTAATTCCCGAGCTTTCCAAATGAATATTGGTACAACAGCAGCCTGAAAAAATTCCATTTCAGAAAACAATTATTTAAAAAAAACCCCAACACAGTAGTCTTCAGCTCTGATTTTTCAAGCTCACTGCAGCTGCAGCAGGGGTTTCCCTGCATGGCAGTGCTTCTGTGCTGCCCCTTTGGGAATCAGCCTGTCCCTGAAGAACTGACACAGCAGTAGGGACCAGCAGCAGCCACCTTCCTCACCTGGGGGAGGTTCAGCAACCAAAAGCAGTGAGCATTTAGTGCAGTGTCAGCCCTCAGTGGCCTGAGCAGCCCCCCCAGGACCTGCACCCCCAGACCATGATGTCCTCTCAAAGCAGGACACAGTCCTGGTTACAGCAAAGGAGTGAGTCTCCAGCACATCTCCTGGACCAACCTCTGAGAGCCACCTTGTCTCTTCTCCTCCAGCCCTGTCTCTGGCCCCATCTCCAGACCATCCTAAACGAAACCCTTCCATTTGCCACACACAGGCAGTGATGCCTGAACTAAAGCATCGTTTCCATCTGATAAACTCTGCTCCCTCTCCACACATGTTCAGGGGCTGATGCGGCCAAAAGCTCAGGATTGCTTCTTAAGGAAAGGGTTGTAAATCATTGGAATGTGCTGCCCAGAGCAATGGAATTGCCATCCCTGAAAGTGTTAAAAACACACGTGGATGTGGCCCTTGATGACGTGACAACAGGGTGGGGGTTCCGTGTTGATGGTTGCACTCAGTGATCTTAAAGGTTTTTTACTGACTCTGATTCTCAGGCACACTTCCTGGGAAGTGCTCTAGCTCCTGAAGGGAACAGTGAGGTTGTGTTCACATGCCTTGGTGGGACCACCTTACAGCTGAACTCTCCAGCTCAGTGATGAGTCTCCCCTGACAGACACCCTGGTGCAACAGCCAGCTAAATCCCTGGAGCAGTGCTCCTCCTGGCCAGGATCAGCTGGCAGGCAGCCTGCCAGCCTGGCAGGGATTTAAAATCAAGTCTTCCCATCCCCCTGATGGAAGGGTTGTGAAGCCAGAGGGGATGTGCCAGGGATGGCTCCAACAGCTTCAGTTCGAGGCTTGTCCAAGGATATCTGAGAGCAGGCAGAGGAGGGGATTTCAACCACTACAGTGAAGCAGAGCCCACTCCAGTGGGACTCTTTCACCCCCCAAATCTTATCACAAAAGCTCTTTATACACCCCTCCTTCTCCAGCAGGTTGAATACCCCCATGAGCTACAGACCAAACCTAAGACAAATTAAATTCTGCCATGAGTAAAAGTAGCCACAAAATTATCCCCCTTCAAAAAGCATCACTTTTCAGTATGTTCCTCCCCGTTCCTCAGCAGCTTTGTCCCAGTGAATATCCACGTCTGGAGCCCTCCTGGCTTTAACAAACAGATACCAGCGTGTACATTTGAAGCAAGGCCACTGCACAGCACCCACCCGTGGGAAGAGGATGGAAGGACAAACAGCATGTGACAGATATTCCTCAGGTCTCTCGGAGGGCACAGGGACACTACAGCAGCCACCCAGCCGAGGAATGTGTGAAACAAGCAGCTTTGCTGCTCATTTTCTTCCCAAGGTGCAGAAGAGACATCGGGATCTCCAGGACTCGAATGTGTCCCTGCAGCAAAACCTGACAAGTTCAGGAACATCGCTGCCGGAGCAATTACAGAGACCCCCCAAAGTGAAAACGTATCTTCAGCCGCTGCATTCACATGACACCAAGTGTTCCGCCAGGTAATTAGGGCTCAAATCTTGGACGTGGCAGGGAAAACAATCCCCCTCCCTGCCAAGCTAACACGCTTCCTCAGCCAAACACCCCTGAAACTCTTAATTACGCTTTCAAAGTGCTGAGGGCACAGGTTTAGCCGCTCCCCTCCAGGCTGGGAAGTGCTGGCGTACCTTTTTTCACCATTAAGTGTCTACATTTACAAACGAATGCAGGGCAGAGCCCCAGCGCCTGCTGTTTGATGCCTTTCACCGGAGTCAAACAGAGGAACCAAAGGGTATTAGCGCCTCGGTTTAACAAAGCCCAGCTACAAACCAGCTGACACGCTGCTGTCAGCACACTCCTCACACTTCAGAGGGGGAAGCACAGTTATTTTTGTCGAATACAAAACATACAATATCCTATGGATAGACTTGAGTGAGGACTGAAGATAAAAAGAGGATTACAGCTTAAGGGAAACTGGCACCCAGCTGGGGAGCAGCCTGGACCTTCCTGCCATGCTCCACCACCACAACACAGCTCAGCATCCCAAAGGGGTTAGATTTGTGTCCATAGAATCACAGCCTTAAAGATCATCCAATTCCACCCCCTGCCATGGGCAGGGACACCTTCCACCAGCCCAGGTTGCTCCAAGCCCCATCCAACCTGGCCTTGGACACTTCCAGGGATCCAGGGACAGCCACAGCTTCTCTGGGCAACCTGTGCCAGGGCCTCCCCACCCTCATAGGGAGGAATTCCTTCCCAATATCCCATCCAATCCCACCCTCTGGCAGTTGAAAAACATCACCCCTTGCCACTCTCTGCCCATTTAGTTTGGAAACACTGCAAGTTGAAACCTCCTGTTGGCATTCCAGGCTCACACATTGTCACATCCCAGTACCAGGCAGGCCCAGATTTGTCACACAGATCGGTCTGTGCTTGTTCTCACCTTGTTTGCCCCATAGTTGCCATTATCTTTGTTCTCCTTCACTGTATCCCTCCTATTTTAGCCAGTCTTTTCAAGGCTTTAGGTAAACAGTGTCACATAGAACCATCAAATCACCAAAGTTGGCCAAAGACCTCCAGGATCATCAAGTTCATGCCTTGAGGAGAACAAGTCATCGCCTATGCCAAGGTGCCTTGAATTCAGAACCTGCCAATGAAGCATGGCCAGGGGCCACTTCAGAAACTTCTTCCCTGTAGAAAGATGTTTTCTTCTCCACTCAGATCAGCTGAAGCTTTTTGGTCCAGAACAACAATTCCCACCTGGAAAGAGGCTTACTTTCCCAGTCTCAAATCCCAAGTCAGGGCTGTTCAACTAGTCCTGAAAGAGAACCAACCTCTTTGTGTCTCCACCTGTACTGTGTACAGCATCCCCTTGCAGTGCAACATCAGAGTAGATTCTCCCAGACAGGCTTCCTTTGCTTCCCTTATCCTCTGCCTTCCTTGGAAATCCAATTAAAGTTTTTCTTTGTCCATCCCAGGAACACCAAATGAAAGTCACAATGAATCTGTATGAGCAACCACTTGCATTTCCTTCTAATCCTTTGTTTTATTCTGAGCCTTGTGGAGGGCCTGTGTCACCAGATGGACACCACTGCCCAAACAGCTTGTCCAGCTGGCAGCAGGGCCTTCCTCCCAGCTCCCCAGGAGAGCAGTAAAAACATCTCAAATCCCTTCCACTTCAGCATGTTAATGCTTTCTGCTCAAAGTGTTAAACATTCACAGTTGATAAGAGAGAGGAATCCAGGTGGGAATCCTGCACAAACACAGGACAGGAGTTCCTCAGCACTTCAGCTGTGAGCTCCAGGAGGAACAAGAGGCAGAGCCCAGACTGGAAGCACGTTCTCATATTTTGTCACTGTCACAGCCACTAAAAACTAAACCTGATGGAAGACAGCCTGGCAGAGCAGTGCCCCAGCTCCTCCAGAATGCCACTGGCTCAAGTCATTCCACCAGAAGCAGTTATTTGTTGTTACTACTAGAGAGTGCCAAAACAGACTAAAGATCTTGGTAGAGTTGTCATATCCATGTGAGGCTCAAGTGAGGAACTCAGTCTCCTATGGAAAAATACAGTAAGACTGACAGCTCATTCCTATTCACAGGAAGAGACCCAACTTAAATCCTAAGAACTGAGTTTAGTGACACAACAGATCCAGCTACTGCCTGTGCTGAAGTACAAATTCACTGGGTATGATCAGTGCTGAGCACAGCATGGCCAGAACAGAGCTTGGGTTTGCCCTTTATTCCTTCCCCTCTTTCCCCACCTTTTTTTCCCCCCCTATAGCCACATATCAGTCCCACTGAACACTCCATTCCCTTTCTGCAGGCTAAGGGATTGTGTCCCATGTGTAACATGGAAAGGCTTTCCTGTCTAAAAGCAGGTTAAAAGTCTCTCCTTGTCTCTGGCTTGGGCACAGCATTACTCACAGCTCACTGTCCCTGCCTCATTTATTAACCATTAGTGCCAGCTTGGCCACCATGATTTATAACAATTGAGGCCCATAAAAGTTAAAAAAGAGGGTTTATGCTTGCCTGGGTGCAGAGGTTAAGTGATACAGTACTGAGCCCTGCTCAAAACACATCTGACACAGGGCTTAAAGCATTTCAGCACTGAACTCCAAATCTGAGCTGTGCCAGTGCTGGCAAATCCTCCTAAGCCAGCTGGAAGTCACTCTCTAGGTTTAGCAAAGGGTTAGTGAGGGTTCACAAAATAACTGCCATAAGTTTAACTGAACAAAACATATGGACTTAAAAAACCACCACAAAATAATCCAATAATTACATCCCAGCAGGGAAAGATGTAATTTAGTTCTGTTTGCCCTGTTGAGAAATGAAAGCCTCAGCCTTTCTTGTTGGCCTGATGATTCTGATTTAAAATCCACTTAGTGAGACCACTGGGCACACTGGATGAGGTTTGGTCCTTACTTACAGCTTGTATTTAAATCAAGTGCTTGTACCCAGTTATTGAGGCCGATTCAATGATATGCCTGATACCACATTGTCAGCTAAGGTAAATTATTTAGTATTTAAACAAAAAACCCATGAGCTGGCAGTGATTTGGGGTGTAGTGCAATGGAGCAGCTGCTCTCATTGGGTTCATGGTGCTCACTGCAGGTATGGACACATCACTTCAGTGCCTAAAGGGGCTCCAGGAAAGCTGGAGAGGACTTGGGACAAGGGCCCCGAGGGACAGGACACAGGGAATGGCTTCCCACTGCCAGAGAGAAGGGGTAGATGGGATATTGGGAAGGAATTCCTGGCTGTGAGGGTGGGGAGGCCCTGGCACAGGTTGCCCAGAGAAGCTGTGGCTGCCCCATCCCTGGAAGTGTCCAAGGCCAGGTTGGAGCAACCTGGGGTAGTGGAAGGTGTCTCTGCCCATGGCAGGGGGTGGGACTGGATGAGCTTTGAGGTCCCATCCAACTCAAACCATCCTGTGATTCTCAGCACAGTAACTGCAGGCTGTGCAACCTGATTCAAGTGCAGCTGCTTTTGCTGACAAATCCTGTATATCAGCTCATAAAGGCTGTGTATTTCTTATTTTCACAAGTCTCTTGTTTAGATATATAGCTTAAGGATAATGCTTTTTGTTGAAGGATTTATTTTGAGCTCATGTTTCCTCTTTCTCAGTTAAAGAAAAAAATACTTCCATAATTCTAATTGAGCTACATTAACCTCAAATTTTAAACTGCTTCAGATCACTATTCTTCCATAAGCATGTCATTAACACAGCATTAACATAAGACTTTTACATGGCATCACAGAATGGCTTGGTTTGGAAGGGACCTTAAAGGCCATCTCATTCCACCCCCTGCCCTGGGCAGGGACACATTCCACTTCTGTTTTCTGTCAGCCTGAAAAAAAAAACCTACTCAGTTCAGGGGTATTGTAAACATTTCCCAAAAAAGTTTTACCATTTTTGAGAGCAAGAGGAAACAAATAACAAACCTACCCTATATTAGTGTCAAATACACACTTATCCTGCTTCAAAACCAACTCACCTCCAGGGAGCAAATCCCTGGGAATGGAGCAAGACCTAATTTTCAAATTCACTCCATCAGCAGCTTCTGTTCTGAGCTCATAAAACAGAAAACAGTTTTGGGGCAAAATAGATACCCAAGCTCCTTAGTATTTCAATGATTTCCATGTAAGACTTGCAGACTCATCAGCTGGGTGCCATATGAATTGCAAATGACTGGAGTTAGGTGAGGGGGGAGGAATATAAATCCTATTTCAAAGGTGTTCAGCCTCAATCTCCATTGAAGGCTTATAAAAATGGTTTGATTCAGCTGCACATGACCTACTTAATATGTTAATATTTGGGACCAGAATGGAGGTGGTATCACAGCTGATACCTTTATCCC
The DNA here is from genome assembly GCA_013397135.1 of Pachyramphus minor. Taxonomy (NCBI): domain Eukaryota; kingdom Metazoa; phylum Chordata; class Aves; order Passeriformes; family Tyrannidae; genus Pachyramphus; species Pachyramphus minor. The sequence continues at coordinate 67,676 of VYXB01002522.1, forward strand.
AAATATGAAGGGGGCTCTTCGGATGCCTAAAACCAAGTTTATTTTCTGTATTTTACATCAGGCAAAAGCAGAGATTACAAAAGTAGTAGTGGCTGAATCTCCTGTAGGATGGCAAAGATAATCCCTCCATGCCAAGGCAGTACCTGAGCACTTGCTGGGAGAGTGACCATGCAGTGGGGAATTCCCTGGCACAGACTGCCAGGAAGGCTCAGCTTTGAGGTGCAGCCACCTTGCTGCAGAGGTGCTGATGGATAAGTATGTTAGTGAGGACCACAGAGCACACACCAGGCACATGAGGAGACACAGGCCTGACTCAAACTCCTCACCCTGCAGAGGAGGAACTTTGGGCAAACACGGATGTGGAAGAGTCATTCCGGACCACAGTGACACAGCTGTCCAGGAACGACAGGGGAGGACTCATAGAACCATCATCTCCAACACAAGCACAGCAGACACACACAGGCCTAGGACACCCATAAAATCAGGCCACCCAGGTTCTCTCCCTAATGCTAAAGGTCCCCACTTATTTCACTGCAAACCACCACACCCAGTTTCCAAAGGTCAGATATTTAAGTCATGCCAACACAGATTACACTGGACCACCAGCATCTTCCTGAAAGAAACCTGCAGAAAGCTTTAGATCCTAAGAAAGCAATCAAGGCAAACATTGCAACTGTGGAGATATAACTGCATCACTTCCATTGGGAAGGCATCCAGGAATAAATTTCCCAAGGTCAGAAAGGTGCAATCCTGCAGCTACAGACTGTTACACTGATACCAGCTACAGCAACATGCAATTAAGAGTAGTAGAGGTAAAAAAAAAAAGCTCTTCCTTAGTAGGTTCACACCAATATTGTTTACAAATTATGTGGAAAGTTTATAAAAATAACTTGTATAAGTGAATTTGGGAAAGCTTGATCCTTGTATTGGAGGCAGGAGGTGGAATGATAACAAACAGCAGGATGCAAGGAACAAAGTGAGCACAAGTGCAAAGCCAACAGCTGTTTGTTTCTTGCTCCTCTCCTCTTTATTTCTCTTCCCAGGACAGAAGATTGAGCTCATACTGTAAACAGAAGATGCTGAATGACAGAAAGGAGCACGACAGGCTGGAGCCCTCTCCCAGGACAGCTGACCAGAACAGCCAGGCCCCTGCAATCACTCCGGCATTCCCAATCCTCTCTGCAGGCATTGCTGTTCACAGCGTAGCATTTCCTACAGCAAATAGGTTGTGGGAAGGCTGCTGTTGAAATCAAGTCTTTCAGTCTCATAGGGAACAGACAAATGATTGTTTGGGAAACGCTAGCTACCCCCTCTTCCCACCACTTTCATCTTTGGGTGAAAAAAAAAAACAACCAATCCCTTTTTCCATCGGCTTGAGCCCACCACTGAGTGGATCATCTGATGTGAAATAGCTGCTGTTCTCTGCCACTCCCACACAAAGTGACAATCACAGCACAGAAGAGTCACCACAGAACCTGTGACTGTCCCACCACTGGCAGAACACCCCGTCCCCAAAGCCCGAGATGAGTAGAGATGATCCCTTCTCCGAGAAAAGGACGTGGAACCACAGGTGCCAGGTGCTCGCACAGGCTCGGAGAGCTCTTCACCTCAAAGATGCTGTTTGAGTCACTTCTGGTAACCAGCTGTAATTAATTGTGGCCAATACAGACCCCTGCGAGCGTAAACGAGCCCTCCTAGCAGCATTTCACACTTCAGACCGGTAGCTTAGCAACAGGGGTAGAAGGGGAGTGAAAAACCGGAGATTATTGGTTTATTCAAGTGTTGGGGAAGAGCCTCACGTGTTAACTGGTTGTTAACTGGGAAAAAAAAAAAAATAAACTCTTTCCTCTTAGTTTCTAAATGAGGAGTGGTTGCAAAAATTTAGTTTGTTATTATGCTACTTTATTTTTAATTGGCAGTAAATGCATCTTCCCCAAGCCAAGCCTGTTTTACCCATGACTGATTGGTGAGGGATCTGCACAAGGAGACCCACAACGTTTTTCACCTTGTTTTTGCTCCCCTGTCCTGCTGAAGGGAGAGAGGGTGACTGGCTTGGTGGGCACCTGGTGACCAGCCAAGGTTCATCCAGCCCAGGTGAAAAGGAGGCTACAGCAGATCAGAAATCTGATGTTTTGCCTGATGATCAGCTTGGAGGAAGTTACCTGGTACACTGGTCTATCAGCAAAGTGGGCACTGCTCCCACATCTGTGAGGGATTACCTGCCTGTCCTCGAAGAGCAGCTCATTGCACAGGACAAGAGTTTGGCTAAACATCAAAAAGCAGCTGCTTCCCCAGCTCTGGGGGAAGTCCTTGGCTGGGTTGGCAGCTCAGCATCCTACAGGGCTCATCTCCTGCAGGACTTGTACAAGAGATGCTGGGTTAGCAAAGTGCAGAGCTGTGCTGTGCCAGCAGTGACAGACCAGCTGTGTGTGTATCCTGGGGCAGAATCCCACACCAGGAAACAAGTGCCCCCCCAAAATAAAAGAAAAAAGAAAAGGATTAAAAGAAAAGGATAAAGGTACTTAAGCCTTGCTGTCTCATTTATACCCTGAAAGATGAGGGTACAGGGAAGATGGAAAACAGTGAGTAACTGGCCTGGCAAGGGTAAAATGCAGGAAAATAGTACCCAAGGATCCCTGGCTATCAACTACCCTGCTCCAAACAGCCACCAGGACACTGAGTGTGGGACTTGCATGTCATTATCTGCCTGGTGCCTGAGCTGAGAATAAAAACTTACCAAAAAAAGCTCAGTTGCAGCCAAGTCTGAGCAAAGCCACTGCCCTGGCAGTGCAGTGTCAGAGCAATTCCATGTGTTTGTGATGAGCTCTTTGTCCCCTTCACAGCCAGTTTCACCCTTTGTGCAGAGCAGTGAACCAAAGCCCACAGACAAATTTAATTCAGGGTGAAAATGTGTTTGCCTGCGTGGTTTAGTCAGACTTGATTGCATCATGTTTGGTTCCACTGGAGACAGAAGGATGCACTTGAGCTCTGTCCAGTCACTTCAGTTTTGCTAAATTTGGGAATACATGGCAAGAGTAGCATTTGTGCATCAGCACAAGCACAAAGCCAGAGATTTATTTTTCCTGATACAGCTTTCATTGGTACAATATGTGCCACAGAAATACAGGAGGATGAAAATAATCTTGTTCCAGGAATTGTGCTACTCAGAATGCCTTTTTCAGGAAATGTACAATCACCCATCATACAGTCCTTGCTGCACAAGGTCTTACCAAGTGGGTGCCTCTCCTCTTTGAGCTTATTTCCTCTGCCAGGGACCTCTGGGACTGATCTCCTCTGCTATCCCCAGGGCAGCAAGGGCAAGCACTGCTGTTTTAGTGGTTAGCATTTAGACACAGGGTTTTTTGTTGTCCCTACAATGCAGCCCAACACTCTGAAAACACCTTAAAAAGAAATGCACACCCAATGACAAACCAGAGGATCTGTCACAAAACAGCAGGAGAGTCAGGCACATATTAAGTTACAAGTAAACATCCTGGAGAAAAAAAACCACACACACACAAAACAAACAAACAAAAAACCAAAAACAAAAAACCCACCCACCACAAACACCTTTGAATTGTGGACCAACGTTAATGATACCTAAGTTATTGTGCTTCCAAACTTCCATCTGCAAGCAGCTGGATGCTACAGTGCTCAGCACACTCAGCCATCAATAGCTCTTCATCCACATCATCTGTGTCCAGGTTTCCACACTCATACTTTTTACAGTAAAGGATTCAAAACCTTTTGTTGCCCTTCTGGAGTCATGACCTGTTTGTGAAAGTAATTAATACAGAGGACATCTCCAGAGATATTTTGTCCTCTTAGGGGTAAACTTGATTTTTGGAAGTGCCCCAGCAAAGCTACTGGAGGGGGAAGGATTGCAAAGTCACTGCTGCCCTGAGCACAGGGAGGTGCCAACACTGAACTGAACCTCCATCCTTTCAACATTATTGACCAGTCCTTTCTTTAACCAGCACACACTGGTACCAAAACACTCCCAGAAGTCCTTCAGCCTGTTTGTCAGTACTACACAAGCCCAAAATTGGGTTGAAAGGGACCTTCAAGATCATCCAGTCCCCCACCCTGCCCTGGGCAGGGACACCTTCCACCAGCCCAGGTTGCTCCAAGCCCCGTCCAACCTGGCCTTGGACACTTCCAGGGATCCAGGGGCAGCCACAGCTTCTCTGGGCAACCTGGGCCAGGGCCTCCCCACCCTCACAGCCAGGAATTCCTTCCCAATAACCCATCTAAATCCAACCTTCTTCAGCTTGAAGCCATTCCCCCTTGTCCTACCACGATGCCCAATTCATTTCTGCACCAGCAAACTTTGCAAGCACGATGAGGATCATTAAATACCTCACCACAAGCAACCTGTGGAATTCCCAGAATATTGACTGGATCATCAAGTAGCATTATTACAGGAGACCTTAAACTCAGGGAAATTAAAACATTGGATGGCTGTGAGAGACTCCTGTCATTAAAGGGCTTAGCAAGAACATCTATAGCACTTCTAAAATATGCTTACATGCCATAAATCACTGCCCCACAATGATACATGCACATTATATTCATAACAGCATAATTACAAGGCAATTACCATACAGCAGTAATTAAGGGGAAACCCTGTGTGCCATCCAAGGCAGCTTCTTTGAAAAGGACTAAACATACAAGGAAAATATAATTAAGCAACAGAAGGTGAGTTGTTTCCTGATGATAATTACATTACTGGCTGTATTTTCAAGTAGGTCACTTCTAAAACAGTCTAGTTCAGGGCAAGCTGAACTTGGGCAGGATTTTGACAGCCACATGAATCCTGGGGCCCAGGTGGTCACAGACTTACCAATCTCATTTGTTAAAAGCTTTAATGGCAAGTAGGTTTTGCCCCTTGGCAGACTTTTGGGCAGCTGCCTAATTTCTGTAATGGCCTAACACAGACCTCAGCCAAAAGCAGGAGTCATTCCACATGGCTGAAGAAAACATTCAGCCCAGCAGAGCTGAACAGTATATGTAATTTTTTTCAGCTGAAGCAGAGGTGAGAGGTGGCTGCCTTTCTACACCTGACAAAGAAAGTTTTATTTAAAAATAAAAAACCCATCAGCAGTGAGGAGAGGAGGTGTAGGAAAGTGTGTGTGCAGGGCTCAGGGTGTGAGCATGTGCTCACTGGGGACACAAAGCCTGCCTGGGGAGCACAGCTGAGCTCTCCAACACTGGCATCAGAGCCACTGAAGAATTTAAGGACTCCACTTGGGACAACTCTCTTAAATGCCTTGGACTCCATCGAGGCTGGAGGTGGGGGAATGCAGTAATGAACCTGATTTCTCAGGTCACTCCTGTTACAGAGGTATTTTAACCTCTCTGGAGAAGCTGCAGCAACTGGTGAACTCCAAAGCTGAGCCTCCACCCTATGGCTGCAGAGGGCTGACTGCTATTTCTACATGTGTTTTCCTGGGAAAAACCATCCTTTCACAAACAAGTTCAGCTAGAGCAATCATTGTATATTCATTCCTTGCTCCCTCAAAGGACACAGCTTCCAGGATCTTTCCCAGGAACAGCTCCAGCACAGTACAGATGGATGGCTCTGGATTTACCCTTCCCCAGGCTGTCCAAGGCAGTGAGTTACCAAACACTAGTTGTTCTCTTCACTATTATCACCTCATGAGTCACAGATGGCACGAAGCATTATGGCATCCTGAATTTTGTGCCACTTCATGCTGTTGTTTGTTCAAAAAAAAAAAAAATTAATCTCATGGGCTGCCAACCCCTGTCTTGCTCAGAATCACCTTTTCACCTTCTCACCATCTGCTCTCAGACCTCGAGGGCAAGTCAGTGCAAGTCCCAGTCTCAGCTGCAACTCACTGGGTTGCATCAAATCTGAAATCCTGCAGCGCAAAATGTACCTCATTGCCACTGACTCCTCCAGGAGAGGCAGCTCTTCACTGCCCTACCCTTCACTTCCAGGAACACAGCAAAGAGAACATGTTTCAGAGGTCTGTATCCCTGGCCTGCATCCACCTGCCAAAAAGCCCAATCTGTTAAAGTCTTTAAATTACACTGGAAAACGTTCATTATCACCTGCATGGTCCACCCAGCCAACCCTTGTTTGCTTTCCATGGCATCACAGGAATACAAAGCCACAAGAAACATCCCAAACATCCAGTCCAGACTCACCTGATCCACTGGCTCCTGAAGAGCTCATCAGGCAAGCTCAGTTATTCCCCATTTCTCATTTAGTACCTCTTCGCTAGTGCAGAAAACCTATCTCATTTATTTTGGGCCTCTGCAACTTGAAGAGCCACTTCAAATTCTCCTCCAGCCTCCAATACTTTTTTCACACCAGTTAGACCAAAAAAGGAAACATTTGTTGCATTCTAAATCAACAGAAAGAGGGGTGAAAGAAGAGATCACAGCCCAGATTCCAGCACCCAACATGTCTTACATGGCCTTTTCTGTACAAAAAGCCCAGATAAACCCAAAAATCTGATTATGTAGATTATTCTCTCACGTCACAGTCTCATAGTCTTATGCATTTTAAGGCTTCCAACGTGCCTTTCAGAGAGCAAGGCTTGCATGAGTCCCTTGAGGGAGAGCTAGGAAGGAGGAGGGGGAGGAAAAAAAAGTGGATTTATCCCATCGTTCAGCAACCGGCACAATCCCAGCAGGAAGCTGGGGGAGCCTGGCATTCTGCCACAAGACAAAGCCCAAAGAAAGCTGTTCTGCTCTTAAGCCAGCCACGTGGAAATTAAGCCTGAAATTGCAGGATGGTGAAAGCTGTTCTGACAGCCCTGCTGCTGTACTCTTAGAGCAGACCTGCTCCACACGGGCTCCGAGAGGCCGGGACGGAGTCGTGGGGGTGGCTCCTGGTGCCTGCAGAGAAATCACCATAAACAGCAAGTTTTCCTGAAAATAAGCTGATCATCCAAAAGGGAAAAATGTGAAGCTGCAGCCAGACTAAGCAGCAGCATCACCTCCCCTGCATCATGCAGGTGACACCAAGCTGAGGGTGCAGGTGACACCTGAAGGACGGGGCAATCCAGAAGCACCTGGAGGAGCTCCAGCTGTGGGTCCATGGGAATCTCAGGAGGTTTAACAAGGCCAAGTGCTGGTGCTGAACCTGGGTCAGGGAAACCCCTGGGATTCATCCAGGCTGGAGAACAGCCCTGAGGAGAAGGACTTGGGGGTGCTGGTAGGTGAGAGGACAAGGACAGCTTGACAGAGGGCAGGGCTAGGGGGGATGTTGGGAGGGAATTCCTGGCTGTGAGGGTGGGGAAGCCCTGGCCCAGGTTGCCCAGAGAGGCTGTGGCTGCCCCTGGATCCCTGGAAGTGTCCAAGGCCAGGTTGGATCAACCTGGGCTAGTGGAAGGTGTCCCTGCCCATGCCAAGGGATGGAATGGGATGGGTTTTCAGTGTTCTCCAGCTGGCAGCTTCACTGGTCTGCACTCAAGCTCACAGGACCAGCTCTTAGAGCCTTCTCAGGTCTTCCCAATGGGTCATCAGTACCCTTGGGGACAGCTGAAAAGCCAGGACCCTTCTCCCAAAGTGATGTGACACTCAGCAGCTTCACCAACACAGCAAAGGCCCAGTACCCTTGGACTTCTAAACACCAGCCTTGTCTTTCTCCAGCCCTCAGTAAAAATATGGGAAACTGGAACAGAGAGAGTGGTTTAGCCCTGTCTTACTAAGGACTTAGCACTACTTGGCTGGCAGAATGAAATTCAGAGGCATATTAAATTCTGAAAATCCTTGGAAGAAAAAATTTGTCTCTTCTAATGAGTCACTGGTCTGTTGCCATTGCCAAAGGAAAGAAAGGGTGAGCCAAGTGCTGCTGCTACCCAGGACTACCCAAACAGCCGTGGCTTTGGTAACCAAGGGGAGATCCAGCTGCACTGGAGGGGCTGCACTGCAGCACAGCAGAACCCAGCCCTATTGGAACAACCACTCAGCCCCTATTACCACCTCAAATCTCAGATAAAAGCCTTGTCTCTGTGGTAAGGGGCTGGCTGGGGCACAGCACTCCACACTGGGGACCTGCTTCAAGCACTGTGGAAGAGCTGAGCCAGGCACTTCTGTGCTCCACCTTCTTGTGGTTCAAGGGGAGGGAAAAATAACTCCCCTCCTGGAAGGTGAGAGCCATTAGCAACTGCAGGGACTGACTGCACCCACAGCAGTGTGACCCTCAAGACGTGAACCAAGTTTCCCCCCATTTTCTCTACTTCTGTACATACTTTCAACTCCCTCCAATCCTTCACAGTTGCAGTTGAGTCACTTGCAGCAGTGAAAAAGTGACCTGAGCCTGAATACTTTTGCTCGGTGCCTTTAAGACAGATTTATTTACCTGACGCTGCCTAAAATATGCAGAGTTCAACTTGAATTTGTTAGCCTTGGCTAAAAGCCACCCTGTTAGCTATTGAAAACGGGAGTGCTGTGGAAAGTAAATGCCATCCTATTGTCTCCAGGTTTCTGCTAATCTCTTACCAAAAAAAAAAAAAAAAAAAAAAAAATTAAATAAGGAAAGAAATTGTATTTGCCAGTTACTTCCATACAGTGAAACACTCTAACACCCGGGCTGCACTAAGGATTAAAACACTATTGCCAGGGACATTTAGAGCACAGTTACACAATCAAAATAAGAGTACGGTGAAGCAGGAGGACCATGCCTAGAGGATTCTCACACAAGTGTTTATTACTCTTTGTTTCCTGCGAAGGGAAGAGATCTCAGGGCGTCCTCCAGGTTTCACAGCCCCTTGTTTATCAAAGGCTCCTACTTTAAGCGGCGTTTAGCACTGATTTCACTCGCTTCCTCCTTGTCCCCCCCTTGCCTTCTCGCTTTGATTGTTACTCCAGACTGGAAGCAGTGCAATCCCTGCCTTTTCCCGGAGTGTGTTCCCTGTTCCGAGTGCCCGGCCCTCCCCCCTACTCAGCCCTTGCTCCTCGGAGCTCCCCCGCACCGCGATCCAAGCACCAGGCTCTTTGCTGCTGCTGCTGTCTCATCTTCCCACGCCGCGGGCTGCTATTGCATCTCCCCGGCCGGCTCCTCCTCCCCTCTTCTCACTCCCGGCCCTCTTTAGATTCACTTCAAGGCCACATTCCCTTCCTCGCTGCTGGGCTCACGCAGCTGGGAGCGCAGTAAAGCAGGGGGAGGGAGCGGAGCAGGGAGCTTTTATTCAGCGATGCTTCCTTAACCAAGCAGCTGCTTTGAAGCCCCAAGGTCCAATTTCAGCTGCCGAAGTTGCCAGTAATAAAATTTTAAAAAAAAAAAACAAAAACAAAACCCAGCTAAATATAACACTGCTTTCAAATGGCAGGTTTCAGATAGGGGACTCCACGGTTAAAGCTCTTCAGCTGGAACCTGACTGGAATCTGTAGACACCTAACTTGGGTGGAATAGTCAATAAGCACTTGCTGGGACACACATTAGCAAAAGGAATTCAAGACCCACAAGGAATCCCCCCCCCCCCTTCTCCCTGGTGTACTCCAAGCCCTGTGCAGGTGCTGTGGATGGAGCAGAGGTGAGCAGCAGGGAGGGGGACACGGCTCAGGGCACCCTCAGGTGCCTGCTGGGTGCTCTGAGGGCTCACACACCTCCCAAGGGCAACACGGGGCATTTCACAGCATCACAGGCTGCTTTGGGTTGGAAGGGCCCTAAAGCACATCTCTTTCTCCCCCCTGCCATGGACTGGGACACCTCCCACCAGCCCAGGTTGCTCCAAGCCCCGTCCAACCTGGCCTTGGACACTTCCAGGGATCCAGGGACAGCCACAGCTTCTCTGGGCAACCTGTGCCAGGGCCTCCCCACCCTGTTATGATGGGGAAAAACACAGCAGTACTGACTCCCCCAAGGTTTTTAAAACCTAATCCCCCTTTTCCTTAAGTCTGTGACCTCTCAGATGCTCTGTACTGGGGTTTGGTCACAGGCCTGAGTTGGGGTAAAGGGTCAGGTAAAGTCCTTCCCCCAAAGACCTGGCTGTTGGTCTCATGAAGTGCAACTCTGCAAGGAAAGTTTGAGTGCCATGTCTTTGACCACTACAAAAAACACAAAACAAAAAAGTCACACTTACAGGTCACTACAGGCAAAATAACCCACTGAGAAAAAAAAATAAACAGGAGCAACAACTCTAAAAATAACAATATTCAAGTTTACAGTTTTGGACAACAGTATTTCCCACAAAACCTGTACTCAGTAGTTTCCTCTCTCCCTCTCTTTGCCTGCACTCCCCTGATATGAGAAGGCTGTCTTTATGCATGAAAATATTCTTAACACCATATCCAAGCTGCTTTGCAAATCATGCTTTTTACATAACTGGGCCTTGGGTTTGTTTTTTTTTCCTTGTTATTCCTAATGACTGCTGTGGTTGTAACTGAAAGGTACAATTTCCTTCCTTTTCTGAAGAGACTGAAGGAGGCAGAGGGAGCTGATCCTTCCTCTCTGTTCAGTACCAGTGAAGCTACATCTGGAATACTATTAACTGTGGGGTCCCCTGCACAAAATATAAGTGGATGTGAGTAAATCCAATGCAGGATCAAAAAAATAAGGGAGGGACAGGAGCACCTTTCATATGAGAAGAGGAAGAGAGAGCTGGGACAGCAGGGAACAGCTGGCAAACCTCACCCAAGCCCTCACCCAGCCCTCTCTGGGGCTGGAAATGCCAACAACATGGAGTTTATCTTCTCCTCCTCACTGGACTGGAATGCTGATTATCTGCAGCCTGTGATGTGCATTTCTCAGAGCTCCAACACATCCCTCCCTGAAGAGCTGGGGGAAAGGGATAAGTCAGCTTGCCTTGAGCAGCATGTGGGTCAGCTCTGGACACGTGTGTGTGGGCAGAGATGATGCTGCACACTGGCTCAATTCATAAAGAAATGTGATGAAATGACCTGAAAGGATGGTGGCCATAGACACGCCCCCGTTTGAAGAAGGAAGATTTGCTGTGTCTGAAGGACAAATCCTCTCTCATTCCTGTTTCTTCCCCAAGTGCTGCCTGTGGCTGGCTCAGCTCTGCAGCTCAGCAGTGCTGGGCCTGTGCCAGGTGTCACAGCAAGTGAGCTCAGCCCCCACGTCACTGCAGCTCCCTGCATTGCCCAGTGCAGGGGACACCATCTGAGCCTTCCACAGGCTCTGGCTGCATTTCAGGACTCTGAGCTTACAAGTCCTGACCAGGAGCTTTGACCATTCAAGTGCTGCATTCTCGCACCAGTCACTGCACAGCTTGAGTCAGTAGAGCTCAGTAAGCTCTTTTTTTAAAGCTGGATAGAAGCAGCACAAAAAATATCCCCTTTTACTGGGAGTTGAAATTAAAGGTGTTCATCACATAGTCACGAAATGCAGTCAACTGACTGACAGTCGAGTGAAAAAATTAAATCAGTTTGGTTTTAAATCACACTTTAAAACCACTTTTTACCTACGAGAGGTTGGAAAACACAAAAATTGAGCTATTACATCAGGAAACCCCAAGGTAAACAAAAGCTTTATTACGAAGAACTGGAAAAAAGTGATTTTTGCTACTGCCAGATCCCTCCCTTCCTAGTGTGTGACCAAGCCAAAGGCCTGACAGCACCAACCTGCCCTGAGAGATGATTCCTCTTCACAACTCTTACATAAGCATCATAAATCCAAATTAGTAATTGCATCAGAACGTAACGCTGAGGGTTGTAAAGCACTGGAACTGTCCTCTGACAGTCTCTGGCAACAGCAGAATGGGTTAAGTATGAAGTAAATGCCCCAACAAGGATGAATTATTCAGCAAGGACCAAGTTAAGCCTCTGTTCAGACTCCCCAACTCTCAGCAGTTGAACTCAAATACATGAGCTCCAGCTGTCCCTTTAGGACATGACAACATCTCTTTGCTTGGGAAGGATGGCAAGCCCACACTGCAAGCAATAGCCAGTCTTGAAGCCCTAATATGCTGCTGACCCTGGAAATAGGAGAGTCAGCTTGTCTTCTGTTCTGCCTGCTTCTGCACAGAGCTTGAAAGATTTATTCTCTGCAATAATGAACACAAATACAGCCCTCGCTGCTTTCTTGGCAGCTTTATTAAAGCACTGCATGATTAAGTTAAACCATTTCATGTCAAGATTTACACCAACCCTAAAATAAGTAGTTTTGCTATGCATGACTCTTTTACTAAGCTTGGGGGAAATGTTCCCTAACCTGTAAACACAACTGCATTTCAGAGCTCAGTGCTCACAGCCTCTGAACAGCAAAGGCTTGGCACCTCCAAGAGAGGGCTCTGCAAAAGCCATGTTGGAACAGATTGATTTCCACAAAGGTTATCTGACAGCTTCCCAAGTTGACTCTCCAAATGAGTCCTTCTCCCTGCTCCTCCCTGCCCAGCTGCACTCTGGGCAGCAGTGACAGCATGGCAACACCACAGCCCCTACACCCACTCAACATTCTTGCCTCCAAGATGTCCAATTCTAGTCACAGAAATCCCAATCCAACCCAGGGTTTTTTTGGCCTCAGGATGACCCTGGAATTCTTTGTTAGACCGACTTAAACTTAGTTCCTAAGGCAAGCTCTAATGGAACATTCCAGGTGCCCAAAAGCCAAGTAATGCCAGCTGGCACCTGGCTCTTCTCTGCATCAAAAGAACCAGCCAAGTGAAAAACCAGTGGCCAAGGCAAAGACAGGTTGTTAGACCCTGTTGGATTATTGCACTGCCGGTCCCTTGAGTTCCCATGTGATTATTTTACAAGCTGAGACACCCAGGCAGCACTAATTCCCTAAAAACAAATAGAGAGGCCTAGACTCAGCATGAGGAAAGGACTTGTTTTCTTCAGCAGTTTTTAAAGGTGCAGTCCATCTCTTGCAGGGATCTTTTCCCCTCCCTGTAGCTCAGAAGCTCCAGCTGCACTTGCAGATATCTCTACTCAAGACTTTTCAGGCTACTTTACACATGGCAAGATTTTGCTTCTGCCATAAACAAGGAAATGAAACTTGGAAGTTACAGGTGAAAAACACTGGTTAAAGGCACACCTGAAACTTTGCTGAGCAAAAAACCACTTCCGATAAGGAAAGGAACAGTCACAAATACTAGTCAGTGATTACCTGATTCAAAGCACCAAGGAACATTGTTTGCCTGTGGAGAATCTTCTAGAGCAAGGAACATAAGGAGCTTATATCAGTGCCTTCTCACTGTGGAATGCCAGCAGAACAACCCTCACAAATGAGGCTGAAGCCCCTCTCACCATCATTTCCAAATTACACATGTGGCAAAGCAATGGGCAATTGTTTAACTTAGTTTCAGAAACAGAAAGCCCATCGTGGCATCTACATCCAACTGCTTACCTCAGTGCACTGATTAAAGAGCTGAGAGCTGTTTCCATCAGGTGTTTTATCATTCCAGCAATGCCATACTCTTGGTGTACAGGGAGGTGGAAAAGCTGATGGATCACAAGAGGAGGAAATCGCAGCTCCCAGTGCTGTGGCCAAGTTCCCCAGGTTCCAATGCTGCAGGAGAGGCAGTGCCAGGAGGGCATTCCTGACCAAAGCAGGCAAAACCAAGCAGACTTCAATAAAACAGACTGAACCCCTCCAAGGCACTATGTAATCTTGCAGCTCTGAGGCTCAGAGTGAGACACATACCTGCCTCCCCATCTGCACACTCAAGGCTAAATCAGAAATATCAAAGCAACTTCCAGTGGGGTCAGGGGATCATCCCAAAAGCCTGGAGCCCTTCAGCATAGAGCACCAAGGGAGCCTGGTAAATCTGGCCAGGGATGCCTCCAGCAGCATCCTGGAACAGCAGGCACAAGAGAACCATCCTCAGGGTCTTGTGCAGCACAGGAGGCAAACAAAGACACCAAAAGGCCACCTCTACGTTTCAGTAGCTCCTACTCCCTCCTTCATCTCCCTACACAGATCTCAGCCCCATGCACCCTCTGAGCCCCATTTAAAAGCCCTGGGGGGAACGAGGCACAGCTGGGGCAGAGCCTGTGCCCTCAGAGCTGCCTTCCCCCAGAGCTGCACTGGAGGATCTCTCCAGTAGCACAAAGAGCCATCAGGTTCACTCTGGCTCCAGCAGGGAAGTGTCAAGAGATAATGGGAGCTGGATAAGCATAGCACCCATCACAACCATGGCAAGGGGACCTGGGGCAACCTTAGGTGGGTTGTTTCATTGGAGCATCTAGTTCCCAGCTTTGGAATAGTCTAGCAGGAGTGTGGGGCCTGAGGGAACGGCTGGAGCTGTGTCAGGGCAGGGGTAGGCTGGGGATCAGGGAAAGGTTCTTCCCCAGAGGGTGGTTGGGCACTGAACAGGCTCCCCAGGGCAGTGGGCACAGCCCCAAGGCTGCCAGAGCTCCAGGAGAGTTTGGACAACACCCTCAGGGACAGGGTGGGATTGTTGGGGTGTCCTGGGCACGGCCAGGAACTGGACTGGATGGTCCCTGTGGGTCCTTTCAGCTCAGGATATTCTGTGACATATGAGCTTTGTGAGCAAAAAACAAATCAGTGCTCAGCACCCAAATTCCATCATAAAAAAAATAAAAATACAATTCTGCCTTTCAGATCTAATCTGCTCTTAACACAACCACTTCCTAACTTAATTTTTGATAGCTTGTGTTCCAAGAGGAGGACATAAAGAGATATCCTTGGGATTACACTGAGCTGTGGTAATAACTTTTGTTTAATAAATTCCCATTGAGCAGCCCTACTGCAAGTTTCTTTTTATAGCCTTTGGCATTAAACATGTATGACCTGTCACCTCTGTAGTCAGTGTTATCTTTTTGCAGAGAAACACAATGGAGAACAACAACATTCTTTCTTCCACAGCCAAATAATTTTTAATCACCTTATCCACAGGACCCCTATTGGTAATCTGTCCTCTGGGCCCTCCTGGTTCTTAAAGCAGAGGCTGATAGAGAATTCAATTAAAGTGCCCCCTAAGGATAACACATTCAATCACACTAAGTGAGGACAAGCATGCTCAGATGAAAAAGAAATTCCAGCCCCAAACTTCCAGTGGAAAGCCTTTGTCCTGGTGAGCAGAATACCACCAGTCTCATGAAGGAAAGAAGAGCTTTGGGACTGGCCTTGGCAACAAAAAGCTGGGTTTGCAGGGCTTTGTTTTTGCTGAGTTTTCTTCCTTTCAGGATGACCTGCCACCTTAATCCAGGGAAGCCCAAAGGAGTCTTTGGGGTCAAACCTTCAGAAGATCAGTGCTGGGTCTGTTGCACTGATTTGGTTTTCACCATCAGCTGAAGAATATGTAAATCCTCTGTTCCACCACTTCCACTGCTCAGGTGCATCACACATCATCCAGTTAGCGCAGAAAAAAGCGTTGATTAAATTCCAACCCTTTCTGAAGAGCAAAATTCTCAAAGGAGAACTGTATTCAGGCTAAGGCAAGTTGGAATTTTCTGCTGTAGTTAGACATTTATCATGGGGTCATAGAATATCCTGAGCTGGAAGGGCCCCACAAGGCCCATCCAGTCCAACTCCTGGCCCTGCCCAGGACACCTCAACAATCCCACCCTGTCCCTGAGAGCGTTGTCCAAACCCTCCTGGAGCTCTGGCAGCCTTGGGGCTGTGCCCACTGCCCTGGGGAGCCTGGTCAGTGCCAACCATCCTCTGGGGGAAGAACCTTTTGCTGATATCTACCCTAACCCTGCCCTGACACAGCTCCAGCCATTTAACTCAACTTCACCACTTCATCTTCAAGCACACATTTAAAATACGCTTTATCCTGTCACACCAACCTAAAATATGCATGTGCTGGGTTAGAAACCCAGCTTCCCAAACCATTGTGCTGTCAGCAGCTTCCCTGCTGCATAAACATACCCAGGGACAACTGCTGAGTCACAGCAGCAGCACGAGATTATCCAAGGTTTGAGAAATCTGGATTTCAGAAGAGAAACCACTGCCTTGCTGTCAGTTATCAGGGGAAACAAAACACAGCATTGAGGGGGAAAAGAAAAAAAAAAAAAAAAGAGAAACAAAGCTAAACTGTTGGCTATGTTGGGTAACTTTTCCAGTCTTCCCAGCTTGTGATAGTGGCAGATGGCCCAGTCTGTAAATTAGCAGCTACCAGATGGGCCCCTTAAGTAGCTTTACTGCAGTAAATTGATTTGTTCGTGGATTTGGTATTAAAATGTCCTTCACTGTCTGGGTACTGTTTGGCCACAGAGCTGCAATTTCCACTTGACTGCAGGGAAGGCCAAAACCCCAAACACTCCTGTTGGGCAGCTGCTTCTGCTACATGTGGTGGCTGCTGGTGAGTCCCAGGCACCAGCTGGGTGAACATACTGGAGGTACTTGGCTGTGCCAGCAAGAGCCAGCGCAGGCCAGAGAGGGTGCAGGAGCAGGACTCCATGATCCCTTCCAGCTCAGGATATTCTGTGGTTCTACCACTTAATTCTGGCCATGGATGACAAATACAGACAACTTTGCAGTGAGGAGCTGGGGAAGGGCACCCTGACCTGGGGAAATGTCAGTTGAGTGGACACAGCTATTTCAGGATAAAGTACTCATCACTGTGGCTGAAAATGGGGGAGGAATTCAGCTTATCAGATACTTCAGTACCACACTTCTGTCTCTCCTCCCTTCTATTCCCTTTGCCTCTCCTCCAGCTATTTTCACAGAATCCCAGAATTGCTGGCATTGGAAGGGACCTCTGGAGATCACCCAGTCCAACCCCCTGCCAAGGCAGGGACACCTGGAGCAGGGGACACGTGTCCAGGTGGGTTTGGGATGTCTCCAGAGAGGGATAGTGCACACCCTCTCTGGGCAGCTGTTCCAGGGCTCTGCCACCTCCATGGGAAGAAATTCTGCCTCATGTTGAGTTGGAACTTGTTGTGTTTTAGTTTATGGCCATTGCTCCTCATCCTGTCACTGGGCCACACAGAAGAGAGTCTGGCACCATCCTCTGATAACCCTTGGAGGTATTTGTAACTAACCAGGGATCACCTCTCAGTCTTCTCTTCTCCAGACTAACCAGGCCCAGCTCCCACAGTCTCTCCTCATAAAAGAAACACTCCAGTCCCTTTAGCTCCTTGTCTTTCCTGAACTGTGGAGACCAGAACTGAACACAACACTGCAGATGTGGCCCCAGAGCTTTTGCTGAAAGTGCTTATGAACAGCATTTGCAGAGTTTTGGCCTCTGCTGTCTGTTTTGCTGTTCACCTGTGTAGTGAGCACCCTGTGGCAGTATGTGCTCCCTCCTTATTTGGGGTGAACTTTGTGCACTGAAAGGTGCCTTTACCTTGTACAGCTAACCAGGATTTCTGCTCCTGTGTCAATATCTCAAAGATGATGGAATTACTGGAAAGAAAAGAAGGTCAATATGTTATTTTCCTCCATTTCATGGCAGAGGCTGATAGCCAACATTTTCTAGGTTGGTTGTTATCCTTCCAATCCTCTGCTCAAGTAAGAGGAAATTGTCTCAGCAGTAGTGAGCCAGAAGCTAGAGATTGACATTTATTGAAGTGAAATATTCCACATTCCTTACATTTCTTAATAAAACCACAAGCTCTTCCATCTTCCTAGAGCTTCTTTGGCATGTCCTGGCGTGATATCCTGTAAGACTCAGTCCCAAAAGCCTTTGCATACATTTTAGTTTGTGTCAAAGACTGGCAAACCATGACTTAATCCTCCCAATGGCCCTCTGCATCTGCAAGGGCTGTAAAGTCACCAGGGAGGAGTGACAAGCAAAAAGAAATTACATTTCTGCAAGAGCACTGTCATCTGATGGTTTATAGTTCTAATATTTAGATATTATGTGTATAGCTGGCAAGAGAAACCAAACAGTTGTTCTTCTCCAGCCTGGATAGTTAAATCATTTGTCAGCCTGAATGCTCAACTTTCCTCAAGTTGCATTGCTGACAACAACCAAATAGGCAATGGAGGATTGTTCCATCTCCCTTTTCCCTCCCCTTTCCATTTCTCTTATTGTTTCAAAAGAACTGCAAGTTAGATCTCCTGCCAAAGGTATGAGTACCTATTATTGTTCTTAATTATTATTAAATTCACTCAGACATCTTCACATGCTGTCCTTGGTCCTTACTCCAACACTTATTGGTCAAACCCTGATCCTGAAAACACATGGAGGGAGCATCAGTGTTGGACATCAATGTCCATAAAATAGCTTTTGTTTTAGTCCCTGGAATACATTTATTGCTGAGGCAGGCAGCATCCAACCCCATTGCTGTGCTACAGACCATTAGTGCTGGATTTTGTGTTTTTGTGCTGGAAGTGAGGCAAAAAGGTCATTTCTGAACAAAGTTTTTCCACAGGAACGTGCAGTGTAAAGGGCTTTGCACTCCAGCTGACAAGACCATTCAAATTCAGTGAGCCATGACTATTATACACAAGCTAACACACAACTACTGCTCTCCAAAAAAGCCAGGTTTACAGCAAGATCAGTCCAAGGAAACCACGGGGTGCAAAGCCTGCTGCATCAGGAGATGGAGGAAGTAAACCTTGGGCTCAGGGGAGCTCTGGGAATGACAAACAGCTCTCTCTCTCCCTCTTCTTCTTCAGTACTTCACCCAGTGTCTCCTTTCCTGGCATGTCACATTTTCCCCAGAGAACCAGTTGTTTTCTTTACTATCCCAGCAAATGGAGTCCTACCCTGAGAAACAAGACAGATATTCTTACTGGAATGCAAAACAATCTGGCATTTTTCAGGATAAGGTTTATTGTTAGAGCTTCATTTCCTGTTGGTTATCCTTCCTTCTCCAGCTTTCCTCCTCTGATTCTCAGTTTGTCTTCAGCTTTTACCCATGACCTGGGCTGACCTGCCTTCTAACCCCTTGTCTCTCAAACTGCTTGATAGTCATGTCCTCCCTCTCACAAAACTCAGGTCTCTTGGCAGTGAAGCACACCAATTTGCATTTAACAATTTAAATAGCGGGAACAGAAGTCTGTATTCCAGGAAATCTGTCTCTGCTGCTTGGGGCCCTGTCCCTGTCCTCATACACACAAGTTTCTGCCTGCACTGCTCCTCCAGTGACAGCTCAGCTTTCTGCTGCCTTCCAGACCACCAGTGCCTTTGCCATGGGAGCCTCAGCTGATTTTTCTAGATACTTTTGTTGGTCAAGTGGCTCATTTGTGTGCTCTTACCCATCAGCTCACATGCCCAGGAGCTGCAGAGGGCAAGCAGTGGGGGGACATGTTCCAGTCCCTCTTCATTGAAATAAAATGCTGTCTATCAGTAAATAAGTAACTGATATGCAGTGAAAATAATCAATTATTGTTCAAAAAGGAAAGGCTGCCCTTTAAACCTGACCTGCTCACTGCAGTGCTTGTTATCCTCCCTCACCAATAGCAACTGCCTGTTCCTTCCTCCCCTTTCCCAGACACCAAAACCCCACTACGCCCTTTTAGATGTTTTCAGAGCCAGTAATTCTTCCCAATTCACATCCTTCCTGAAGATATAGACTGCTGATTGCAGTCCAACCTGAGCACTCAGTTTAACCTCATCTTGGGATGCTCCCTCCATTTACCATCCATTCCACGTTGTTGGTGGGACGGTGACCTCCCATTCCTGGTCCATGATTGAGATCGTGGCCAGTCTGTCTGGAGAGCAAGGACAATACATTTATTCTTCTGTTCCCTGTTTTATTTTTGTATTTATTCTGTTTTATTCTTGTATTTATTCCCTTTCCCTCTGCATGCTGCACCACAAGACTTTGGTCCCTGGAAGTGTTTTCACTGGGAATCCACAAGGGCAATCCTTTATACATATTCCCAGGATGCACAGACTTGCATTGGAAAGTGTACTTCACCATTTCTTGTACTTTGAACTGCAAGTACCAAAAGGTACCCATGGAAATGTTCTCTTCTTTATACCTCCTCCTCCTGCAGCAAGTACAAAGTATTGGAAAGCAGGCTTTGGCTTTTGCTGATTTCGGGAATATTCTTTCTTCCTTCTTCTCATTTCCAGGCAGGTCAAACAGCTGAACAGCTTCTGGGTTGTTATTTGTGCCAGGAGCGTGGGCTGGACAGACTCCTGCAGTTCATACACTGGACTGAAAAAGTGCATCACTGGAGCATGTTACACAAGCACACCTAGAAAGCCACTAATTGTGCAGAGACAGGCGAGGAGATGAAACCAGCCTGCACACTGGGACTGTGAACCCACTGGGGTCACCCCAAGCTGAGCTGTGTGTGGCTCAGCAGCTTCTCTGAACCCCCAGTGCCTGACCACCCTTTCCACGAGGAAATTGGCTTGAGGTCCTTTCCTCCTGTCCCTTGTTCCCTGGGAGCAACACCCCCTGGGTCCCCCCTCCTGTCAGGGACTTGGAGAGAGTGAGAAGGTGCCCCTGAGCCTCCTTTTCTCCAGGATTTCCCTGACCCTGGCTGAAGCCAGTGGTGCCTGTGGGGCTGGAAGCTGCACACCACGTCCTAACCTTTGGCACAGCTTTGTCCTGGATGGCATCAGTGTCACTTGCACTAGTGAGAAGTTTATGCAGAATTATCCATAAGCTAATGCAGAATTGGTCCCTTTTAAGTATTTATTCACTCACAGTATTTAGGAGTGTACACAAAAATAAAGTACAATAGTCAAGACACTTATTCTTCTCCTGCACAGCTTGCAAACTTGATTCTGCCCTCCTAATGCCAAAGAAAGAGAAAATGTGTATCAGTGCATTTCCCCTCTGCAGAGGGAAGGGACTAAACATGAGCTATGGGAGTTATTATGAAGTTTGTAGTGTACTGAGCACTGCAGCTCAATAGCTCAACTGTTCAGAGTTACATTTCAACCTATCTTAGTGCACCTTTTTCCCTTTTTTTTGAATAGTGAAGCAATCAAGGTTTGAATAAGGCCTGGTCCCACCCTAAACTGATTCCCAGAGCCCAGGTATTTGGTTCACTCCTGAGCCAGGCCTGGGTTTGGCTCTGTGCTGTGAGAGGGCACTGGGAGCTGTGTCCCAGCCTCCAGCTGCTGGTGTTGGAGCAACTATCCACCAGTGGTACTCACACAGCAGTGCAGGAAGAGGCCTTTCCTTGGAAAAGTCACCTCTGCCAAGAAGGCTATTGAAACAAAATTCTGCAAGATACTCAAATAGTAACTCTAAATGCTGCACATCTTCAGGGGTTCACATTCCATTCAGTCACAAGTCTTCCATTTTTCCAAGGAGCCCCTCCAGGTCAGACACATAGGGCAGAGCTGCACAGCCAGGATTACACAAGGGCACTAAAGGCACACACTGCCAAGTCCAAGTAGGGTAAACTTACTACACCAGCTCAGGTGTTCCAGGAGAAGTGCTGCAAAACACACAGGGGGTCTTGGCTCTGATGATTTGGCTGGAAGCAGCAAGGAGACTTTACTTGGTGAGTAGTTTATTGGCATCCATTAAACAGATTTTAGTCATATTCTTTATCCAGTTTAGCTTCTGTGCATGCTTAGAAAAAAGCTCAGAATGAAACTCTGACTCAGTCCCCTTCTAGTCAAAAATATTCTTTCCATACTGTTTTTTTCCGTCCTACAAATAGTTAAGATCCAATTTTACTAGGCTGCCCTTACCACCTGAAGTGCTGTTTTGGCTTCTGGAGAGCCCAGCTCGTTGTCAGCTAAGCAAACAACACCCTCTCTCCCTCAGAGTATTAGGGAAGGGTTCAGCCAGTGCTCTGGTGCACCACACACCATCTTCTTCCACAGCATTTAAAAACAGAAAAGCTTCTGCAGGATAAAAAGAGACAAACCTCTGATAAACTTCCAGTTCCAACTAAAAAAAGGAGAAAAAGCATATAAAAGTGTGGAATAGTAAAGAAGAATCAAAAAGAAGCATCAAAAGTAGCATGGGCAGCAGGGCAGGGGGGGATTCTGCCTCTCTGCCCTGCTCGGGTGAGACCCCCCTGCAGAGCTGCTCCAGCCCTGGGAACAGCACAGGAAGGACATGGAGCTGCTGGAGAGAGTCCAGAGGAGGAACCATCAGAGGGATGGGGCAGCTCTGCTGGGAGGAAAGGCTGGGAGATTTGGGATTGTTCAGGCTGGAGAAGAGAAGCTTTGGCGGGGGGCAGGTCACCCAGTTGTGGCCTTCTGTGGCTGAAAGGAGCCAACAAGAAAGATGGAAAGAGACTATTGGCAAGGGCCTGGAGTGACAGGATGAGGGGGAATGGTTTCAAACTGCCAGAGGGCAGGGTTAGATGGGATATCAAGAAGGAGTTCTTGGTGGTGAGGGTGATAAGGCCCTGGCACAGGTTGCCCAGAGAAGCCCTGGAAGTGTCCAAGGCCAAGTTGGACAGGGCTTGGAGTGACCTGGGCTGGTGGAAGGTGTCCCTGCCCATGGCAGGGGGGTGGAATTAGATGAGCTTTCACATCCCTTCCAGCCCAAACCATTGTGGGATTCTATGATTCTATGATTCTGGAGGTGTAAGATTGTCTGTAATATTAAATGTTCAGTATCATATAAAGCCAACAAGTTGCTTAAGCTCCCAGGCATTTATCACCAGGTTTTTAATCCCTGCTGGGTACTAGTTCCAAAACATCAACTGTCACTCCAAGGCTGCTCTCCAAGTCTGAGTGATAACCAGACAGTTGCCCTTTAGCCATATCCATATTCCTCTGTTGACAAGGAACAGCAGGCAAGAGAGGAGCTCTTGACACTTGTGCCCTGACTCCTCCTGCTTTGCACAACTCTTCCTGCTTTGCATTAATTTGTGTATCACACAGATGAGAGGGGCAGCAGCCTGGAAGCCGTGACAGGACAGATTTTGGAACCTACTGTGTATCTGCTTTCACTTAAAGCTTGAGCTGTTCAGGGCAAATAATGGGAGTTCCCTAGAGGTCACACTGAATCGTTTCTCCCCTGCAGAAGACAGCTAAAGCATGGATTTATATTTAGTGACATTCTGTTTTTCATTAAAACCCAAATGAGTCTTAGTTTTCTTCTGTCAGATTGGGTAAGAAATACTCCCTGCTTCTTCCAGGCAAAGTAGTCATGCTGCCAGATTTAAGCCTTTCTTAATCTTCTCTGGGAACGAATTATACTGAGGAACCACTTGAACTCCTCTGAAACTACAATTTCCTTGAGTGTCAAGCAGCCCAAATCTATAAAAAATATCAGTGTAAAGACAAATGTATTTGGTGAAGGCTCCTGCTGATGTCAACGTGAGACAGCAGCAAGGCTGACGGGTAAAAACCTGCCCGTGCAACTACAAATGAAGCCAGATCCGTGTGGGATGAGTGTACAAAACCATGAAACACTGCCAGCTCCTCAGTGCTGTTTGCATCAGTTTAGTTTTCCACATAAGGCATTGACATGCTTCATTTCAAAGTGATTTATAGCAGCATTAAAAAAAAATTTCACTGCTCTGTTTTGTTTGGAGCTTTTCCTTATCAGGGTTGGCACAGGATGCTTTTTTTGTGGGCTGACAGACTTCTTGCAGTTAGGAGATGGAAATGCTTGGGAACACCTGGGAAAAAGTTTCCTGTAGTCTTGAAAGAAAGAAGCATCATTTGGAGTGACTTTAGGTAGATAAATGATGGTCTGGAGCCTTATTTCTCAGGCTGACCATCAGAGCATGTTTTGTCTGCAGTCAGGGACCCATCAGTGCAGGAATCCCATCAGGGTCTGCCTGTGACAAGGCTTGTTGGTGGCAGTCTGTGCTTCCAGCTAACCTTTCAGCTGTAAAAGCATCTGCAGCTCCACTTCTCCCTCTCAGTGATGTGAGACTGATTTTCTCTTCACATTTAAGGTAGCATATAGTCTGCAGTCCACGCCAAAACCAAAATAAATCTGTCAAAAAGGGTTGCTTTACAGCCCAGCAATCTGGGTTTTCAGACTCTGATCAACATTCCAGTGAATCCCATTGCAAATGGAGATGTTAGCATTGGAATACTCAGGTTCCTGGACCATGTTTTGGGAGGTTTGGTGGCACAAAACTCTGCAGGGCAGGGTTTAGCTGAACTGCTGTGGTTTCATGAATCACGGTGCTGCCTCACCAACCAAGAATTCAAGCCAACCTCAGCTTCCCAAAGGGTTGCTAAAATGCTGTTTAGCATATTTAATAAAAGAAAAATACACCCTCAGGGGTCCTGAGCAACAGTTAATAACACCCAGTGACAGTAACTGAGGGGCATTAGAGATTTTTTGGTCAAGGAACTCAACTAATGGCTTTAACCACAGTAGGCAGAGGCTGCTGGGAGCTGCATTTGAGGGGAGCCTGGTAATGGAATCTTCAATGACTCTGCAATTGCTAAGGAAACACAAGCACTGAGTGATAAACCCTCTGAACTGAGTCAGTGTTTATGGCTTCCTGTATGAGAGAAAAAAGGACACACAGGAAATAGTCCTTATTTTGATACTAATGAATGATAGAATGGCATCCCAAGCCTGACAAGAAGTCCAATGTGTTTCTTGACTTCAGCTTCAGGTAGAAGGGTTTCTGTACCTGAGGGTGCCAGTACAATTAGAGAAAATCAAATTTGCAACTCTTTTGGCCATGACCTCCAGCAGCTATGAACTCTCGAATGGTGATGTTGCACCTTGTGAAATAACTTGTTCCATCCAGTAAAACAATTAATATTACCCAAAGTGAAAGCTCAGCTTTCTTGACACGCTGGTGCTGGAGGCTGCTCTAGAAGGGCAGCAACCTTAAACACTTAAAGCCTCTAGAAGGGCAGAAACCTTAAAACAGCCTGCAGAAGACACAGATACAGATACACACACACATACAAGGAGGGTGATAAAACCAGAAGTCAGATGGCAGTTTTGCTTATTCAGAAATGCTGCCCAGGCTTGGTGCTTCCTTTCCCTCATTTCTCCCTGTCTCTCATCCCTCCCCCTTTGCCCATTCCTGAGGGGCATTATCAGCCTGGGAACAGCATTAACCATCCCCTCCACTGAGCTGCAGCTCCCACTCCCAGGCTACGTGGGGACGTTCCAGCAGCAGTGGAGCCACATCCACACCAGGAGCTGCAGCTGCAGGAAAGGGTTCCAGGTTCTTTACACACGACTTTCTGCAGAGACATCCTTGCTCAAGCAGCCCCGTGGCTGTGGTGGAAATCAGGGAGGCTCTGCTTGGCCATAAACCCAATAAAATCCATCTGGGCATAAGTTCATATTTATTAGCATATCCAGAGCACAGTGGTGCTTTAATTCCCTGATGGCTCCCAGGCTGCTGCATCTCACTGATGCATAAGCAGGCTTTCTGCTGCTATTATAAAACAAATTACCTCATGCATGAACGGCCTTAATATCAGTTCACGCTCCAAGCTGTTCTGCTGTGCTGACATATGCACCCCCCTTCACCCTGCCTGCAAAAGGCACGTTGCCTTTGGAGGCCAGGGACCTGATAAAGCAGGAAAGGGATGACAAAACAGCATGTACAACTTTAGCACTGATACATTGCCCGTGTTCTGCTCCCTTTGCCTGGGGAAGTCCTGGTGTAAAAGGGTTTGCTGGGCAAGCAAAGAGGCTTCGACATCCCTCCTCCTGCTCTCCCATCCCACCCTCACATGGCAGGTGTTCCTCTAAAGGCTGCATAGCTCTCTTCCCATTAAGACAGTTGTAAAGGTAAATATTGACCTGAGCAGCACTGGACACCTCAGCCAGTAAATAACCATGTCACAGAAGAAGCAGCCACTGAAATGAGAATATTATAAATAGAAATATTCCCTATAAGAGGCTTGTGACTAAGCTCACTTTTGAGCTAATAACTTCCCATGGAGATGAACTCTGCAGGAAAGCTCACAGAGCTATAAATACTCAGAATTCATTAACAGATCTTTTTTGTTGCAAACATTCTTTTCTGGCTGTACATCATGACACTGGTGCTCCCAACCCATTCTCTTCTCAAAAGCTGCAATTGTGTAACCCCCAGATCCGGCTGCTCTCTGAAATCCACAGGAAGAAAACATTGGGGCAGTTTTGAATATTAAGACCTTGTTCTAGTGCCAAAAGGAAGGAGAAAAAGAAAAATATGACAAGGAACAGATACTATGTCATGAGCATCTCTAAAGCTTCACACTCTTCATAAGTTTCAGTATTTTCCTAATCTATGAAGGAAAATTAGTAGATTTTAAAGACCTGTGATTTTATTCTGTGGTTCTGAGGTAATGAGAATTGTGGATTTATACTCCATTCCTGTCCCTACTGCCTGCCCAGATCCATTTCCCAGCACTGCTAAAGAATCTGAGTGCTGACCAAGGGGGATCACAGGAAGGGCAGGTCCTACATGGACATATTTTTGCTTCCAGGTGGTTACCCAGCATCAGGGATGCACATCAACATTTAACTTTTTATCTAAATAAATTCTGCAGCAATATTTTGCAGCAAAATAGTCTCTCACTTGCAGGTGTTCTCTTGCACCCACACAGTGATGCTCCCTTGGGTAAGAGTTTAGCTTATCCTAGGCCAGCTTAAATCCTTTTAGTTTTATTACATAGGCACGACTCACAAGATCCTAAGATTTATTTTCTTATATTGCAAAAGCAGAGCAGGCCACACAAGATCCTAAGATTTATTTTCTTATATTGCAAAAGCAGAGCAGGCCAGTGTCTTTTCACCTGGCTATCCAACCACTGTTCAAAGTCACAAAGCAGTTTTTTCTGTCCCTGCTTCTTTCTTTGATTCAATTCAGTTCACTTACTGAAGACTGGCAATGAGACCCATCCCTGTTGCTCCTGTTGCCGTGTAGGTGTTTGGCAACAGCTCCCACACAGGGATTGTGGTATAATATTAATGAGCCCTTTATCATTCAGCTGTAAAATCAGGAGCTTCATGGTTTTGCTTGATAGCAGGGCAAATTTATAGAATCATGGAATGGTTTGGGTTGGAAGGGACCTTACAGCCCATCTTGTTCCACCCCCCTGCCATGGGCAGGGGCACTTCCACTAGACCAGGTTGCCCCAAGCCCCAAATTCTGCTCTTGCCTCGCCCCTAAGAATAGTGCTGGTACAAAGGGAGGGCAGGAGTTCAGCTATGCCGTCCAACCTACTCATGAGTCTCATGGCATCCTAATATTTGCCCTTTTGCTGCACAGCATAATGTTTCCTACAGCTGTCTGCTCCAGACAAGACCAGCAGCTGTGGCTTGGCCATTTTCTCAGCTCAGGGAAACAACCTCCAGCCTGTCTTGTCCCTGACTCTGTTCCCAGTCAGCTGGGCTTTTCCCAGCCAGCTCCATTTCTGACTTGTAAATTTTAGTTCAGAAATGCCAGTGCCACAGAATTTTAATTTGATCAGGCAGCACTTCAGTACAGCCTGCTAGCACCTAAAGGCAGGGACAAACTGCCAGATATCAGGCTGATTTTCAGGCATCTTTACTCTTACTAAATAGGACACGTGTCGTAACATGAGCTTTAAGACTGGAATTCTTGGGATGTAAATGCATTAGCCAGTCCCAAGGCTGACAACCAGGGGTAAATCATGGTGAGCAGAGTCAGCAGCAACTCTCTGAGCTGCTGCTTTGTTGAGCTGTTACCCACCAAGGAAAGAACATTATTATTTTTCCAGGCTTTCATGAAGCGAAGGCTGGATTTTTCCACCTTATCTAAAGGCTCATGGCTGTAAGTGTAACACAGGAACTACCAGACCTCTGTGTCCTGGGAGGCCTCTTCCTTTCATACATGTGAGTTATTTCAGGACTGTAGGTGTTGAGTGCTGCCCGTGTTTGCCTGTCATTGTGTGTGTGAGCACAACAGGCAACTCACCAGGTAGCACTTACCCCCTTCTCTCTCTCTGCTTTGCAAAATCTACTTTTGCTTTTCCATCTCCTGGTTGAATTTCAAATTTGAGTTTAATTTCAAGCTCCTAACACGGTTTGCACCCTGCTGCCATTGCCCAGGCTCATAGCACTTGTGCACAGGGCAGGCAGCTCAGCAGCTCCAGCCCTGGAATTGGCCACAGCTTGTCCTCCAGCCTCTAACCCACCCTGTCATCTTTGAATACAACCAGCTTTTCCTCCTCCTGGAAAAAAAAAAAAAAAAAAAGGTCTGTGCAAACAATCTGCTCTTGGAACAGCTCATTTTCAACACTACTCTGGAACAGCTCTACAAAATTACCTTGGGCTCATGTGCCTCTTTGTGTCACCTACAATTATATTTATATTCCTTTTGTATCCTCTCCTCATCAGCATCCAGTTGGTGGTACAGCACACGTGGTTATCCTGATGTTTTCTGGTGGTTCTCTCAGCAAGTGTATCTCAAGCAAAGGCTGCCAGTTTGGAGGTGCTGTGGTTTCATTTGGGATACACAGTCACTCCTCACATGCTGCACTGTTTTGTTTGCATTATTCCACTTGCTCAGCAAGCAAACCGAGGTTCAAAAACAGTGAGGGACAGTAGAGAGTTGATTTCTCAGCTTCTAAAGGTGGGGGGTTTTCCCTAAAATCTGATCAAGTGCAGGTAGGGGCACTTGCAAGACCACCTGCAGCATCAGGTCGTTTTTAGAAGCATTGTGTGAGTACCCATCTGACAAAGCTGTGGGTAAAGCTCGTGGCTAAACTCCTGCTCACTGGTTCAGAGCTCCCAGGGTGGTGAGTTAGTCAAGCTCACACCATCCCACTTTATTCCCTATTCTTTCTGGCCCTTGGCTTAAGTTCTTGAAGTGCCATTACTTGAATACTGGTTTTATTAAAAACTGCTCCCAGTTCCAGCAGCTCTTCAGCTCTCAGCCAGTGTCTCACTCCAGCTCCTGGCAGCCTCTCTGTGTTAAATTCAATTTGTCTGTGCCTTTCAGATGCTCAGGATTTCACTTCTCAACTCGTGCTCAGCACTGAGGATAAGAGGATGTTACAGACATTTCTCACTGAAGGTTTAACTTCAACAAAAGACCCACTTCTATCCGTCTCTAATCAGGTTTTTGAAAACTATCTTTCAGGAGCGAGAAGCAGCTCTTTGAATTATCTTTTTTACAGTGGGAAGTTAATGAAAGTCCAAAATGTTCCCACTCCTTTCATTATAGGAGCCTTCATTTGCATTCCACTGAGCTGAATCATAACTGAGCCTTACCCCCACACTGGGCATGCAGCCCACACAATTTACATGTGTGTTGGTAAAAGGGGAAAAAACCTTTGCCAGGCAAGTTTCCCAATTCATTTCTCATAATCTCTTCCCCAAGTGTCCATTTTTTTCTGTGGAGGGTTAAAGGTAAAGGCTAATTTAGAATTACAGCTCACAAAGACCCATGTTAAGGCAGTCAAACCTGGCTTTTTAAATTATTATTAGGTTTTAATGGGGAAAATAGGCATAATGACCCTCTACAGTTGTTCAGCCACACGTGGAAATGCTTTGCAAAAGTGGATGTTTAACTCTGCTTGCAATTATACATTTAAATTTCCTCTAGCAATAATCACAGAATTATGGAATTGCAGATTGATTTGGGTTGGAAGGGACCTTAAAGCTCATCTTGGTCATGGGCAGGGACACCTTCCACCTGCCCAGGTTGTTCCAAGCACTGTCCAACCTGGTCTTGGGCACTTCCAGGGATGGGGCAGCCACAGCTTCTCTGGGCAACCTGTGCCAGGGCCTCCCCACCCTCCCAGGGAAGGATTCCTTCCCAGTATCCCATCTAAACCTGCCCCCCTTTATCTTAAGCCCATTCCAACAGCTCCAGGCTTCCTACCCAGTGTGAGGACCTGAAATGTTTAGCTGTGATTCCCAGCTCTGCACACGGTATCTCAGTTCCAATACTCCAAATCCTAATCCTTGTATCCATATCCATGGCCAGCAGCCAGCTGGAGTGTCACATGAACAGCCAGTAATGGAGGTGGGCCAGTTTTGACATGTACCTGTTCCTGTGCAGTCCAAGAGAAATCTTTAAAGATCTCCTCTGGACATGTTATTTGATGCATCACAAAAGCAGTGATTCCAAGTTGTACAGCTTAAGCATCCCATAACCTGGTTTGGAAAATGACAGTTCTTGAAAATATGTGTTGGGGAAGGGCTTCAATCTCTCCGTTTTTGAGCTCAGTTGTGCAAAGCAGATACATGTAGAGATTTGTTGGGGAAATAGGCTGGGTTTGTAGGGGCTTTCCAGGATCAATTTATGGATCTGGATTAGAAGCAGGTGCTTGTCACAGCCAGTATTTAAATCTCCGCAGGTCAAACTTCCCTTTTTCCTTCCAAGTTTAGCAATGTTCCCAAAGGAAGCAGAGGCATGACCCACACCCAAGGGCAGGATCCCTCTGTGCCACATTAAGTGAGAAAATGGAGCAGCCTGTGGTTTCTGGCTCCTGGAAGTATTGCCCATGTTCCCAAGTCAGCCACCATTGCACTAAAGAGCTGCAAGAGTCAGCTGTCAACTGTGGTTTAACACTGAGAAAGAATCTGATCTTCTACAGCAGCTTTCACTTTTTACTGTTAATTATCAGACTTTTTAAGCATTTTTTTCCCCCCAATAAGAGCATCTTCCCCCTTGACCACGCACAAAGCTTCCCACACGCAGGTCTGGAGAGCCCTTTCACTCAGGACTGGCCCTCTGGACCACTTATTATTTACAAGCTGCCAATGCCTCGTGGAGAGGTTACTAAAGGCCATCTGCCCAAAGAATTCCTGTTTATATTCCTCTTGCTTTATCCTTAGGAAAAACAGTTGCATAGAGGCAGAGGTATTTAAAGCTTGACCCATCCTCCCTCGTCCTGCTGGGAGCCATAATCTGTCTGTGCTATCTCAAGTGATATTTGTGTAGCTGATTATGTCGTCCAAACAAGGGATTAGGGCCCTGATTTGGGGAGGGAGCAGCACGAACAGAGGGTGTCTGAAGGGACAAGTTTTTTTTTGTTCCCAGTCAGATTCCCTGAACAAAAGGGAGAGAGAAGAAATGCATCTTGTATAAAGGGCAATTGTTTCCCAATGGAACATTTCATGTTTTTCCATTAAGCATGAGCTGCTCTGGTTGTTATGGAATATTTTATGCACAGGTCCGTTAATGCGATGCCCAGCTCCGGAAGCAAAGCCAGCACAGGCCATCCCTCTGTGGTTTGATCTTCTCCTTTCTCACACACAGAATGAGTCAGAATATTATCTTTTCGTTTTTATGGCTTATTTTATGGAATATTTCCGTGTCTCTTGCCTAAAAGACAATTTCTCATATTAACTCCTTCAAATAAAGGGCGAGATGTGCCAGGCTTGGTTTCCCGAGCACTGACCCAAGGAATACACTTTGGTCCATGACATGACCTTTGTCACACAGCTTTAAAGTCTTTGGAAGACCAGACAGGTTCAGGGAAAATATTTTCTGTCCCTGTGGAGGAGGTAGGATAGGTAACATGCTCGTTGTCCACAAAGTCCCATGTGACATTTATGGTATTTCACAGCATGTGAGGCCTCCCATGAAAACTGGAGGTGGCAGCTGGCACAGCACAGACAAGCTGCAGAACACTTTGCTCCAAACTGATGGGTAACAGAAGTTTTTGTGTTCAAAAAAAGCCCACGGATAAATTCACAGAAGAGAATTAGGACATGAAGGGCTTCTGGAGAGAGGCCTGTACATCTGGTTCAGGGAGCCGCACCTGCCACAGGAATAGGACAATCCGAGGTTACTGCAGGGCAGGAGGGACCTTTGGAGGCCACCTGGGCCAAGGACCCTCACTCCCTGCCAAGCCCAGGCCAATTTCCAAGTTAGATTAAATTGCTCAGGACTTGATTTGGTTTGAATTCTGAGCATCTCCAAGGATGGAAATTTCAGAGCCTCTCGCAGAAACCCGACTGAGGCTTTGACCGCTCCCTTTAGGAAGAACTTGTTTCTTTATCCTGTCCTTATGGGCTTTATAATCTCCAGCTGGCCAATGCCCTGTGGAGCTCTAGCCCCTTTGATTTAACCAGCAGGCCATCCCAAAGTTCCTAATTATGGGAATTTCTAAGGTGCTACACACCATTTCAGTCAGGCAGCTCTGTTTCCTCCCGGGAAAGGATATAGTATGGGCTGTAGTTAATTCAGATTTGACTTAGCCAATAATGCCAGAAGATTTCGTGCTGGAGTCTTTTAATGCCCTGTGTATCCTGACAAGTTATTCTAAATACTTGCTGCAGGAATAAGTGAAACAAGAGATTTTTGACTCTTTAGGTCCGTTCAGCAGGTTCAGTGGTGCAAGTTTGCCTGAGGAAGCTGAAGTGGGATTCTCACTTACAAAGCATTTCTCTCGAGGTTCACATTGCATGATAGATGACACCACAAGTATTAGAGAATAAAAGCTGTGTTTTAGAAGTAATGATTTTTCGCCTTGAATGTTAATTAGTCCTGTTGTAGACACTGTAGCTCCAAGCAGAGTCTGTCTCAACAGGATCCAGTGCAAACTCACAGTTCCTCTCCAGAGTCAGCTGCTGGAATTGCTGCCCCAGTGCTTGGGGCATTATCACAACCCCCAGATATCAACTCTGGCTACAAAACCTATTTGTCACAGCTTCTTAACCTACAGCTCTGGGTCAGAGGGGAGAGAAGCCAAGAGGCCATTGCTCAGCTCTGCAAATGGGCTGATTTAGGTCTATTTGAAGGCCTGCTGTGATTCTAAGAGGCACCAAACCCATTTCAAGTTTAACCTTGCTGAAGCTGAATTCCTTTTGGTCCAGAGTAGAGCTACCAGAGGGGATTGTGGACTGTCCTGCTGAAATAGAGAAGAAAGAAAATTAATGATGCTGTTTGGTAAGATAGATTTTTAATTCCTTCTGAGTCTAAAACTACACAGTTGAAATGCAAGAAAATAATTTGAAAGAATGAAAAACTCAAGGCCAGTTTGGATGGGACTTGGAGCAACCTGGTCTAGTGGGAGGTGTCCCTGCCCATGGCAGGGGATGGGAGTGGGTGGTCTTCAGGGTCCCTTACAACCCAAACTATTTTGTGACTCTGTGGTTCTAATACTTGATCTCAGTTTTAGATGGCAACAGCACGCTGAGAGAGGTTGGACTCCTCATGTTTTTTCTAGCATCAGGATCCCATAATCTTTTGCTCAGGATGGAGGTGCTGTTTAACAGGACTGTGCCCTGCTGCTCTTTTCAAGGACAACAGCAGAACATGAGGCAGGTGAGGCATTATTGATGGCGTGAATCTTTAGACAATCCGCAGACATTAAAACATCTACTCTCCACCAAGGGATTATAAAGTTCTTTTTTACAATACTGGGCTGCAACCAATTTAAGGCTCATCCTAACAAGCTTGAATAATTAATTTCTTGTACACATCTCTAATGGGATGTTGCAAGTCTCAGATACACAGTGCACTGCATCCCAGTGAGAAGGATGAACTGTGAAAGTCATGGCAAGCCATTGCCCAGATCCACTGCATTAGTCACGACTGATATCTAAATGTTAGGAAAGCCAGGCTAATGGGGGTGGAACCAGTGCTGCTGTTACTGCCAACCCCCTCTGCCTTCATCTGCTCTAGGGTTTTTTCTGGGTTTTAATCAATCAGTTGCACAACAGTCTCAAAGAAGCTGCACAGTTTCGTGTTGCCCCCAGCTAAACGCACCTCCATGAGCTGTGTATCCTCAGAGCTGAGCTGACAGTGTCTCTGCTTCTGAGAAACCACTTGCAATCCTGAGCTTCCTCTGCTAATGCAACAGGCATGGTCCTGTAATTAAAAGGATATGCTGTCCAAAAACCAAATGACAGTGTGTTTGAGCTATACTTGTAGAAAACTAAGCAAGCCATTTGCACTGGAGATTAAAAACATGGCAGTTGTGGGAAAAAAAGCATCCCACAGTGTATATTTGCCTGGAGATTTGAGATTCTGCCTTGTGCAGAATCAGCATCAGCATAATCCACCTAAACACAGTGAGCTCACCACTGGAAGTATCAACTCTCCACCACACAGTATTAACCCAGTGCCTGGAAATCTTATCAAATTAATTGCAAATCCACTGCTACACCACTGTGTTTCCTCTCTTTTTAGACTTTCCCATGTTCTTGATTTCACAGGATTTGTCTCATGCTCTTGTGTTATGCTTCAGTCTCACAGAATTGCAACAGAATAGTTCATTGTCAGCCAGATCCAACCACCAGATAAAGTCAATGCCAAGGAACTATAAAGGTTTCTTTAGCAAGCAGTTTCTGGTGAAGGGTCTTGGCTCCAATCAAGGCTCAGATCAGTTCTCCTTGCCTTTTAAGAGCCTGGTTCATTTGAGTCCAGAACAAATGCTTTCTTCATCTTTGAGCTCAAACAACCACACTACAGAGAGGCAACAGTGGAGCAGAGGCCGGTGTTAGCACTTGTGAAGGAAATTTGGACACCAGGGTTGATAATATTATGAAAAACACAGTAACATGTTCAACCAAGTGCAGTAAAGCGACAGGCACCCACCCATTTATTTAATACAGGCTTCAAGCTGCCCCCATGGCCACTGGACCATGACTTTCCATGTTTGAGGAAGCCCCTTTTGCAGGGAAAGGCAATGCCTTAGCACTATAGCTAATCAGGTGGGAAAGAGGCATGCAAAAGTTTTGCCTGCCAAAGTGGGAGAGAAGCCTGCAGGGAACCCTGAGACAGGTTGGCAAAGCACAGGAAGGGACTTGTTTGGCCTCGTGCTGCACCAT
This sequence comes from Pachyramphus minor, assembly GCA_013397135.1. NCBI lineage: Eukaryota > Metazoa > Chordata > Aves > Passeriformes > Tyrannidae > Pachyramphus > Pachyramphus minor. The sequence goes on from VYXB01002522.1 coordinate 102,083, forward strand.
ATGCTCAGCCTCCCAGAATAACAAAAAATCAGCTGCTCCTTTTTAGCCAGCAGTGTTGCCTCAGGTCACGTTTCAGGTGTCACCTCACCCACCTTTCCTACAGGAAAAGAGGTGCTCTGGTGTAACTGCAGAAACCAGGCCCTGCACAGCAGCCAAGAAAGGCATTGTGCAGCTCTGTCAGAAATCTCCCAGCCTGGCCACAGCAAATCCAGCACTTCAGTTATCCCAAGGTTCAACTTAGCAGTTACACTCAATGCAGCTGAGAAGATTTGAGCAGATATGATTGTGCCCATGGCAGGGGGTGGGACTGGATGGGCTTTAAGGTCCTTCCAGCCCAAACCAGCCTGGAATTGTAGGAGTCTGTAAAGTCCCAAGTTTACTCCTCTCAAGGAGGATCTGTGTGCAGACGACCTGCTTCATCCTGGCACCACTCCTGTGATTAGGCAGTCCTGAGGATCAGGGGAAGAGGGGTGGCAAAGCTCACATCCTGCTTCCCAAAACCTGCTCTGCAAAGTCAGCAGCACCTCCACCTTGGAGGGCAATTGCCACAGTTGTGTTATTTAGCTTGGTGCTGTGATATGTGTGTTTGTTGTATCGTAGCAGTAGCACCAGGGGAGGTGGAAAACTCAGCATTGCCATGAGGAGCTAACAGGAGCTCACAGGATCATCTCCCATCCAGAAGGCAACAGGAAGGAGTGGGCAGAGGAATTTCTTTATGATGACAGATGACACTGAACAACTTTGAGTTGGTTCGAATATGTTGCTTCTCCAAGTCCCCAGACTGGCTGCACCTCCTACAGCTTCCCAGAGCCAGAATTCTGGGATTCGGGAGTTATTAGAAAATAGCAGTATTTGTGATAATCAGTCATATTCAATAAAAATATGACCCCTACATAGATCTGCTTTTTAAGCAGCACTCAGTAAGAACAAAGCGAACGGATGTTTCTGGCATGCCAGTTTTTCCATATGGAGATGGACAGTGTATTCCTTTTAATTAAGCCTCGGGAGAAAAGCTGGTGAGCAACTCTGAGCACAGCTGAAGAGCAGCACTGCTATTTCGCTTCTAAAATCAACATCCATCACGCTGTTGCTCCATGGAAAAGCATTATGCTTAGCCATATCTAAACTCATAAAAACCTTAATGGAATCTGCACAAAATGCCTTGTGCCTTTGAGAGAGTTCCTTTTTCAGTCTAATCAGTTTGGTTTGCTTATCCTTAAATTCAAATTTCAGTAACACATTTATACAGTATTTCTTTATGCATTTGAATCTAGCTGTAAAATACCATGCTCAGAAGTTTGCAAAGCTCATTAACATCAAATAGTAAATAAACCTTATTATACAGAGACAAATTGGTGTTGCTTTTCCCTAACCAACACTAGCTTGGGGGGGAGTCTGCAATAGTTCAGTCCATTATTTTCAGAGCTCAGAGAGGACGTTGAAGGTACAACACACCTCCTATGTAATATATTCTTAGAAACCTCCTGCTGCCAACACAGCTCCCACTATGAGAATATTCCTTTCATGTACATCCAGCAGGTAACACCAACAAGTTGGTCTAAGTTTGACCTGAAAACCTGCACATGAAAATGAATATTAAGGGGAGTTGGTGTGAAAGAGTGTAAGAAAACATGGGCTGAGTCAATCACTACAAAATTAACTGAGCTTTGTGGCATTTCCCTTCCCCACATCAGCTCTAAACTCATCAGTCAGGGCGGGATAATGCAAATTTGGAAGAAGGGCTCTCCCAGTGTGAGGGTCCTGTAGCAAACACATGCCTGATGGGATAAAAATATGAAGTGACTCATCTGTGCCTCAAGCCTCTGCTAGGATGGCTGAAGTTTGGCTGCTGCAGTGTTCTGGTACTGCCTTTCCAGAATGAGATGCAGCCGCAAGAAATCAGGCAGCAACAGACCCAGCAACAGACTATGCTGCACTTCACTTCCTACACTGGGACCATCATTACCAAAATTATGCAGCAGTTTCCATCATTTATCACAGACAGGCATCTTCCTGCTTGTGCCAGAGGCTCATTTCAGTTTTCTTCCTCGCGCTCAGTGAAAGGAGCTCGAGTCTTTTCTGCTGATGTAACAAATCCGTGGCAGTGGTATTTGCTGGGATACTACATGGCAGGTTCTCAGCTGCCTGTGGGAATGAAAGCCCTCCTGAGAATAGAGGTTAAATCCTCATGACAACCATATGGTTGTGGCAAATGACTTAGAAGTGTCTGAAGAGCAGGGAAGAGGTTTCACAGGCAGGGCTGTCAGCTGTGACAGTCCCATTCAGAGAGAGAAGAGTCACTGATTCCCAGACAATCAAAGAGACAATACCCAGCATTTCAGGGGGAAAGGGCCGGATTTCTTCGGTTCCTCAGTCCACCAAAACTCGGCTTATTTCATTCAAAAAGTGTCTTTTGAATGGTGATCAAAAGAGTCTGAGTGAAATTGTGACTAAATAACTGATTGCTATGAATGCTTGGTTTGGTGTGCAGTTAGGCAGGTCCATTCCCAACAAGTTTGTTAGAAATGGGTATTGCCAACATCCAGGAAAAAAAGGTACTGCAGGTGGGCCCAGGTGTGCATGACAGATGAGCTCTTGAAACAGGTGCATTTCTCAGAAAGGTTTGAGAGCTTGAATACACTCTGAGTACTTTTACTTGCTAATCTGCCTTTAAAAGGGAAAGAAACTTGTCCTGGTTAGGAGACAGGCCTGCCAGCCAGGTTTAAGCCATGCTGAGCACCACCACAGCATTCCCATAGAGCACATCAGACCCTGCTCACACCTCTCAAGCATCTTCATGGAACACTACACTGTTTCCTGACTCCCAAGAATAAGCATTACTTCACTTAAATTAATAAATTCCTGTCCCCCTTTAAAGCCAGGGCAGACCTCTACTTGGGATATTCTATATTCATTGATTATTTAGAAATTAATTTCTGGGGTTCCCCAGCAAGAAAGTCTCTCCTTCTGAAAAAGCACCAGCTGCACCATCAGTCAGCTCTTCCAGGGAATACAACATCAGTCAAAACACAAAAGCAGTCAAATCAGCTAAAATGCAAACGGGGCACCTAAAGAGAATGGAAACAAGGAGCAGGGTCAGAGGCTGAAGGAAAAGGTTTTCTTGTTCTGTTCCTCAGTGGAGTGGTTTTGCTTGAACAGTGAAAAGCAATTTTGTGTGTAGCATGAAAGTTGATCAGCTGGTTTTCTCCAGCACACAGTATCCCATTCCATCTTCCAATCTGATGCTTCAGCAAGCATAACTGGTGCTCTCTGTTGTACCAAACCTGGGTGCTGTTTGTCTGAGCCTGACATTTATGCTCCTAAACGTGTGGAAGTTTGTGCTTTACTGCTTCCCTACGTGGATGATCCACCCAAGGGCCAACCTTCTGGTGCCAATCAGATCACTAATGTTTACGATGCAATAATGCAGCATGTCCAAATTTTCCTCAGGAATTCTGCAAAGGGCACAGGCACAGAGTAGTCTGGGACTTGTGGGAGCATCCCTGCCCAGGGTGAGGGGTTGGAGCAAGACGATCTTTCAGGCCCCTCCCAAGCCCAACCATTCCATGACTCCAGGATGATTCTCTGACCTTTCCTGCATCTGCAGTAGGCCGTGAAGCAGTTTCAGCTGTGACATCCCAAGGCTGGGCACAACAAACCCCTGGCAGAGAACATTTGGGTTTTGCTGATGGGCTAAGCACGGGTAACAATCTGGGCTACATCAAAGGAATGTCATACCCAGGTTTCTCTCTGCAGCACTGCAGGTCATGCCCCACATTAGGGATCAGGATGAGCTCCATTGTGCTCTCTCAGTGAGGCAGATAGCTTTTTGGGAAGGGCTGGAGAGGTGGCTCTCTGTGAGAGCCATCATTACAAACCAGTACCAGCTTTCCTTCCCTCTTTGTGAACAGCTTTTTAAGATTCTGCTTGATAGCAAGTGTTAAATCACACCCTGTATGAATTTCCATAGGTCTGATGTGAGCAACTGCTCTGAGCCACGAGCTTGCTACCCATCATATGTCTGCAGTGCCATTGCCTCCTGCTCCATCATATTGTGCCAAATGCCAGTGCTCAGTCCAAGCACAACACTTTTCAGGCAGAGCAGTGTGGACTATGCTGGGTTTTTGTCTTGGAAAGCCTTTCCCCAGCAGCCACCTTTTGAATTTCACATACTGTGACTCCAGGCAGGGCTTGGTGGAGTCTGTCAGAAGCAGAAACTAAGCCCTGAGCAGAAATGCAGCAGACACACGGCACAGAGAAACATATTGAGGAAGTCTGGTGTTTGCTCTCACACCTAAAAAACACTTCTTCGTGCACCAGATTGGTGAAGAGTGACAGCAGAACTGGGAGGGAGAAGGGTGAGACAAAGAGCGGCACTGCTACGAGGATATACCCATGTTTCTCCACGCTTGCATTCCCAATGGAGTATGACTGTGCCTTAATTTTGAGTCTTACAATTTTTCTGAACTCTCCTTCTGTTTTGCTTTTAAGTTTTAAGTCGAAGAGCACATATGTCAGTACAAGGAGATGCGTGCTTACAGCTGGTGTTCACACAAATCTGTTCGAGTGTTTAATTGCTCCTATGCTACTTTCACAACCTCAGCCACCTTTATGTTATGTTCATCAGCCCAGAAACAGAGCAAACTCGCTGTCATCTTGGACAGAGGGATGTTTTACTTTTCCAGGCTATATAGCCTTGAAAAACCTCCAAGTCTGTTGGATATAGGATCAATAACCAGCAGGCAATCTGGGCAGATTGCCCCCGTGATAAAGGATGAAATGTTAAGACATCTTGCAGTCAGGGTCTTGAAAAATGAACCTGGCATTTGTCTGGCTGTCTAGACAGCTGGGACAAAAAGGGGAAAAACAAGAAAAGATTATCCCTTTGCATACAGCAAATCCTCCGTCTCCTCTTTGCATTTAGCTGCCCTCTGCGAGCTGATAATGGCCAAGGTGCTGGATAAATGGGGCATTACTAATGCCCTGCTTTCTCACTTTGGGGGTTCAGCTTTCACAGGGTTAGCACAGTGAGGCTCTGACACCTCTGGAGCGCAGTTACAGCTGCTGAGGGGCTGCACTGAGGGCTTGGGGCTCACTCTGGGCTGCCAATGGAGACAGTGTGGTGGCAGGGCCAGGCAACTGTATCTATCAATTACTGATTAGGTTTCTGCTCACTTTTTGTCACACTCATTGAGCCCGGGGAATGGAGGACCTATATCATCTTACAAGGTACAGATGACTTGATTAATTCCCCGGCAGACTTGTGCAAACATTTTGCAGCACTCTCGGGTTCCTGTCGCTCTCCCAAGGCTGAGTTTTTACATTATCACACTTTTTGTCGGAGCAGTGGGGAGCTCACTGTATTTCTGGACATCTCCTCACTGCATTCAGTCATTCACTCAGCTTGGACCATAATGGTTTAGCTGTCCCCATCCAAAAGAACAAGGTATGTAGGAACAAAAGTTCTTGAAGAGACTTGAGAAATGAGCCAGTGTATTTCTCGAAGGACAGCACCTGATTAAACTCCCGCTCAGATCCTCGTGTCCAGCACACTGTTTGCGCAGGGACCTGTGTTTGGAAGCAGGTTGTTAAGCTGAGGCACCTCTCAGTGAGGCAGGAAGGGCTGAGTACTGCTCCTTCTCAGAGTCTGCTGTTACCTGGGCAGCATCAGACCTGTGCTGAGCCCAAGCCCTTCTGCAAGCCAGGCAGTCTCATTAAATGACATGCAGTGTTTGGTTAAGCACAAAAGCCACACGGCACTTCCCACATTCAGGGCTCTGTAACTGAGATCAGGAGCAAGTCAGGCAGCCTTCTAGAAGCAGCTCCATAGTCTGGATGGTAGGATCCAGGCAGGTTCTCTCTGAAGGGGCAGAGGCACACGGCATGTTAAGGATGCATGCAGCCAGCTCCTGGCCTTGTGGCACAGGGGAATCCTTGCTCCAGTACTGACACTAAATCCCATTTAGAGAGCCATGGGAAGGGGTGGCAGCTTTACAGAACCTGGATATCAGTTTGGAAAAGGCACCTGGGGTGGGTTCAAGTACCACAAAGCATCAACGTCTCTGGAGGGATTCAACAGAAGGACAGATTTTTCTGTACAAATCCCAGCCCATCCAGCACACAGAAAGGATGAGTCATTCTGACCTCCTACCCAGCATATTAAATATGTTCAGCCAGAGAATGAAAGCTCATTTCTTTTATCCATTCACCCTTCCAGCTGACAAGGTCAGTCAAATGTCACTGTATGCTTCATCAGGCAGAATGAGTTTAGCACAGTGCTGGAGTTCAAGTGTATATTTTTAAAGTAGTGAATGCTTTTCTCTCTGGATGAGTTTAGAGTTCTGTTTTCAGCAAATTAATACATCCTCCCAATTAGTGATGGCAAGCTGCATGTTTTACAGCTTTAAACAGGCAAGGGTGTCCATTCTCTTGACCAATCCAAATTCATCAGCAGCCAGCTTAACACTAAGACTGAAAAATAGTCATTGTCTTATAATGCCTTGGAAGTGCTCAGCAGCATTTCACTGCAACACCCACCACCTGGCCAGATCACAGAAAAGGACAGTTCAGCCTAAAAGCCTAATTTAGTATGGCCAAAAGAAGTTGTCTAGGCAAGGACACAAAAAGAATCACATCATGACAGCCCCAGCCACAACCAGCTTCAACTTATATTCAGTTTTTGTTGGTATTTAGTAACTTACCTAAGAAATCTATGTGTGAAACAACAACAAAAAAAAAGCAGCAGATTTACAGCTTTGCTTATTCTTCTGAGCCCTTTCCATCCCTGCCATTGGACAGACATGTGATATTCAATCGTCCATGGACTCTGGATTTATGCAAAGCAGCAACACACAAACCAATTGTACCTAATTCCTAACAAAAACATTGGGGTTTCTTCAGTTGCTTGACAGGAAATGTGCAACTGGGTAGAAGCACCAGGACTGCCAGTGCTAAGCAGATAAATGTAATGCCTGGTTAAAACCAACCAGACCCTTCACTGACTAAGTTTAGGCCATGTTTAGAGAAAACTTTCTCTGGCAAAGTTTCAGCAGTCTCCAAATCCATTGGTTTCAAGCTTAAAACTGTGCCCTCCCAACAGACTTTCCTGCAAGAAAATCTACCTGTAAAAAAGGATGTGGAACTCTCAAATAGCTTTTCCAGTTATTTTATTTCCTTTTGCATCCTTGCAAGGATATTGTACCCCAGCTACCTGCAAGCAGTTTGCATGAGACAAGAAACTATTTGTCTCAGAGCAAGAGCTCATGTGAAATACTGGGATGTTTTCTTTCTTTCAGCTGAGAGAGTTGAAGTCTAAAGTCTAATTCACTGAGATAATGACTGGCTTGCAGGAGTTCATCATTAGCTTACTTAGACCTGATCCAGTCAACTCTTAACACATTTTTATAGTTTATTCTGAGCAGTCAAATGCTGAAGTGAATGTCACCCCCAGGACTCTCCAGAAAACACCCCAGTGAAGCTTTTGCTGGGACTGGTCAAACCCACTGTCACTAAGAACTCGAGTGTATTCTTTCTTCAAACAGCAGCTTAAAATGATGGAAAGAGGCTGGTGAGACACAGAAGCTGCTCTTCCAATCATATGCATTGTGCCAAACTATTACAAATTTTCAGATGATTAATAAAGCCTGAGAGATGTGACCAGCTCATAATTCTGTTACATCTTATTACATCATGGATAGGCAGGACTAAAAGTGGACCATTACTTTATGTCAGCATCAGTCACCCCCCTCTCCCCCTCCAGTATCTCTGTTAACCTCAGCTGCCAAATGACCTCTTCTCGGAGAATTGACCTCTTTGGGGCAAAAAGCCTTGCTCAGCCATGTGCACAGTGAATCCTTCCCTGCCTTTGGCACTTCTTTGGCACCTTCTTTTACACTGCATTCCTTGCAAAGCACAGTTTGGCCGTTGCTGGGATGGTTTTCTTTGTAACAATGCCCTGTTTCTATTGCTGCTACACGGGTACTTTGGAGCAGCTGAGGGAAGCTCAGAGCCCTTTTAGCAGGTTCAGTGCAGTTCAGCAACAGGTCAGATGCACTTCTATACCACAGACATCTCAAATTTGGCTTTCCTTACGCATTGAAACATTTTACAGTGTTTTCTCTTTTTACACAGGAAAAACCCTGCTGTTACCCAGCAGTCCAGCAAAAGAAGACAACTCCTCTTCCAGAAGCAAATGCTGGCCCAGTGCTCTGTGCCAGTGGCCCCAGCAGGCCAGACTCCTTTCCTGTGTGCCAGGTGATCCAACACTTGTGCAATGCAGGTTCCTAACCACCAGAACTCTGCAAGTTCATGTGTGCTGTGTTTTGTCCTTGCAAGCCCCAGACTGAACAATTTATAGCACAGCTTTGTTCTGAGCACTTCCCAGAAACATCTGAAATCCCTTTGAAAGGTTTCTATGCAGTTTAGAGGAACCAACAACTCTACTGCATCTTTGGTTTAGTTACTGCAATAAGGGAAGCTCCAAGTCACTCCAAGGCTGCTCACTCCTGCTTTAGTAAATGAATTCACTGTTATAGAGGGACATTTTTCCATGAAGTGACTCTCCCCTGTGCTTCTTTGAAATGCTGTAATGCTTGTAATGTTTTGGTGATGAAGTTGCTTCACTTACTAAGTCCTTTCCAGTTGTTTCCCCATTTTCACTTAGAGGCACACTTCCTCTTGGGTTTGTTTTCACAAGATTTAAGATGCCACATTGTGCTTTCTGCTTCAGATTAGGCATTCAAAAAAATCAGGCTGCCCCGAGCACTGTAACAGTTGAGGGATCCCATCCACAACCCTAGAGAAAAGATTAGATCCTTCACTCTGCCCTGAACAGTCCATTTACCCACAGAATGCAAAACTCACATGCTTTTCTAATCACTACTGAGGCCACTGATCCTTATGTGCATCAGCCCAGCTAGAACTTTGGCCCCTGTCCCCCAAAGGTGGGCTCTCAGGTGAGGAAAGCAGTTTTTTCCATCCATGTAGGTTGTTCAGATTGGCATCAGACAACCAAGATTATGGGCAGGACTGGTGCCTCCTGGGAGAATGTTCTTAACTGAACTCACAAGTTTATTTGGACTTGAGAGCCATGAAGCAAAGCTCTTGATATGTGCAGTTTAGCTTGGCATTGACAACCAGCATCCTGAAGGCCTTTTGCTTGAGGTTTTACCTCTTTTAATTCCAACAGCCCATGACTTGCACCTACAGGATTTACACCGTTCCTAAAACCCAGTAATGCTTATGTCCTTCAGAGCAAGATGCTTCTAACAAAACTATGTCTTCCAATTAAACCTGTTTCCCTTACAGAACAAAGCATGAAGATGAAATTAGCTTTTCAGGCTTCTGCCAAGTATTTCATGTTAGATAACCATTCCCCATCCAGATTTCATGTTCTGCAAGGCAAAAGCAATTCCAGGTCTGTTTGGCATGCATTGCTCCAGCAGATGTGGACATGTGCTTCTCAGCTGTATGAGGAATGAGATTTCTATCCCATTTTCCAGGTTAAGAAACAGAACTGCTGCTGCAAGAGTTTATCTCAGCTTTCAGAGTACTCTCCCCCAGTAAATACTTAACATTACAGGCCCCCCAAATCCTTCAGGGAATATTTAAAGGTCTGCTACACCTTTTTTAAATCAAGTAGTGAAGATATAAAACACAAGTAAGCATTTACAGTTCTCAAAACAGTACACCTGAAGTAGTGCTACTGGAGACTGCAGCAGAATGTTTTTGAATTTCTGTATTAAATTTTATAGTGGTTGATTTGACTTTAAACCTTTTTGATGCAATCAAGAGTCTGCAGCCTTGTCTGGAGTGGGGAGGAGTCTGCAGTGGTAGCTTTAAACACTTCCCACACAGGTCATCAAAACTCAGCTGAGGGCCCAAGGATAGTGAGGGTCGTACTTGTGACAGCTCAGACGATTGAAAAGGAGCAAGGAAGAATCCATGCCTTACTTTCATCTTACTTCATCCAGCCTACCCTTTGGAAAACTCCCCTGGGTTTTGACCCTTGAGATCCAGGCTGTTGCATTCCAGATTGAACTGAGGCCAAAGGGCAGGGACTTGCCTCCATCCCAGCTCCCTGCCTGCAAAATGCAGCTCCACCGTGCCTGCACTTTCCTCAAGTCGGTTGAGTTCAAGGAGACCTAAGTCTACATTTTATCTTGCTTTTCAAAGTAGCAACACAAGTTGAAACTGTGGGCAGAGCTGAGGCTGAGCTTTGAGGCGTTGGGGCTTTGCAGGCTTTGAAAGCAGAGCGTTCTGCACTGCAGACACGTGGTGGTTCCCTGCCTCAGGAACACTCTCAGGGACACGGGAGCTGTCCTGAAAGTAAGAACTTGGTGTTCTTTGAAGAGTGTTGCAACTCAGACTTCTGACTTTGAATGAAGTGTTGTGCTTAAAATACCCAAGGCCTCCTTTGAAAGCTACTGAACCACACTTGACCTCTTTTTTTCACACTGCCCACCTTCAGATGTTGGCCAAGGGACCAGCTCATCCCTCTCCAGGTGTCAGGAAAGCTGTAATAAATAACTCAAGGGCAGCAGGAGGGATGTAAGCAGCCTCTGCAAAGCAGAGGAAATGTTTTTCCATCAGACAAAATACATTTTGAGCCCATACATCTAGGTCCTGGCACCAGTCTGCAGATGCCTATTTTGGGAAAAAAAGTCTATGTTAATCTTTGGTAACAGAAGGCTTTAAAATCTCACCCTCCAGCTTTTTTCAGTGGTTGCACATCAGCTAATGAGCAACAAGGATGCTGCTGAGAGGCCAGAACTGGGTGTAAATGAAATTATGCATTGAGTTTTGAAGAGAAGGATACAAATTGTGCAGGGTAGGATCCATTGTAACTTCCAGTCACTTCCATCCATGTGAAGAAGTGCTGTTTACACAGAATTTCTGGCCTTTGCCAACGTGTCAGTTCGTTGTGGGTTGAATTGGTCTTCAGTGATACCAGACATAGACCTCAGGCTGAGCACCTTGACTAGGAGCAACCTGCCCTCCCCAGACTGCAGCATTTTGGGAAAGCCCTCCTCACTCACCAGGGCAGGTGCCCAGCAAGTCCCAGCCTGAGCTCTCTCTACACCAGCTCGTGGCCTCAGCTCCACATCTCCCAGTGAGCTGGAAACAAGTGCAGCTGCCACAGATCGATCCAGGAAATCCCAGAGGAACCATCACAGGAACTGCAATGCCAGAAGGAGGTTCCTCTACAATTCACATAGTCAGTAGCTACTTTAAGCACGTGAATATTTGTTCCAGGGGAATTCAAACCTCTATTTTTTTCATAAAACAGTGAAATCAATAGGTTTTACAGCAGCCTCCTGCTCTCTCTCTGCTAAAGATGTGTGATTTAGGTATCCTTGGTTCAACCAAAAGTTCCCTCTCTGTTACTGCTAACGATTCTCCCTGTCTGCTGAACACTCTCCCAGAGCCTCACAGTGTTCAAAATATTACTGGGCATCAAGTTTCATTTCATGAAACTTGTTCTCAAATTCTTCTTTTGCAAGTGATGGAAAGTTACACTGGAATGAAAAATCACACCCAGCTTAGTAAAAACAATCCCTAAAAAGCTTCATTTTATTCTGCGATAACAAGTCTGCAACGGGTACACAGGAAAGAGATTTTCCAGTTCAGCCTGCACTCAGAAGCAGGCAGTTGATGAGCAGGGTCCCATGGTGCCCTCGTGCTATGGAATATAAGTCTCGCCACCGTAAGAAGATTGTTCAAAGCTTAGGATCCCAGAGAACATGTTTTTTTTATGGTAATGTTATGATACATAGCTGGTGAAGGGCTTTTGAACTGCAATTAATTACTGCAGAGGGAATAGCCTGGCTTTAGCAGCTGGGAATGTTTCCAAGACTCCACCATTAAGCCCAGTTTATGAACAGAACTAGGTCAGACAAACCTGGTCAAACCATAAGCAAAATGCGACGGTGGAAACATGCCAGGAGCCCTTCCTTGTCTCCAGACAAAGAGCCCATGGGGTTTTATTACATTTTTATGAGGAAGCTGCAGCTACAGAAAGGGGGCATGCAAGGTGATGCACACGAGTAGTGAGTAGCAGGGCCTTTCCAGGGAATTCTTCCCGGGATGTTGGCACAGCCCGCGCTGCAGCAGAGCCCTGTCTCTGCCATGCTCCCCGAGCTGCACACCCGGGAGCTGTTATCAACGAGCTGTTAAGCAGCTCAAAGAACTGACACAGGCACACAGCAAATCCCACCCAGTTTCTATGGTGACTGTGTCCTAGATGTCCCCTTTGGGGACCCCCTTCTGACACAGCCATCAGGAATACTGTCCACTGGGGACAAGGGGCTCATTGTGCTGCAAGTCATCCCACGGGGAGCTCCTCACTTGGGAAATCTGAGGGCCTGGAGTTACTGCACCAGGTAAATCTCACCAATGTTGAAGCTAAAAGTTCCAAAGGAAAGCAAATTCGAGTGGTGTTGATATCAAACAAGCACAGGAAAAAGCACCTTCAGTAGAACTACTGCCTTTGGTGTCCGGCCAGGCCTGTTTGTAACGAGGAGCAGGGCTGTCCTCCAGGTGTTCCTACTGGGAGCCCGAGGGAACAGGGACTAAAGTGAGCAATTCTACACAGCCACAGAATTTGGTGATGCCTGGCAGCACTTTCCTTCTTGGGCAGGCTGCCTGTTGCACAGTCCAGTCAGTGCCTGCTGTTTTCTCTGTGTCCAGCAGGACCAGGGAAGTGATTGCACTGTATTGGCCACTGCTGAGGTCCCTCCAGGGCTGTGTCCAGCTCTGGGTCCCTCACTCCAAGCAGGACATGGAGGGGCTGGAGCGTGTGCAGGGAAGGGAACAGAGCTGGGAAGGGGCTGGAGCAGCTGAGGGAGCTGGGGGGGCTCATCCTGGAGAAAAGGAGGCTCAGGGGGGACCTTCTGGCTCTGCAACTCCCTGACAGGAGGGGGGAGCTGGGGGGGTCGGGCTCTGCTCCCAGGGAACAAGGGACAGGAGGAGAGGGAACGGCCTCCAGCTGTGCTGGGGGAGGTTAGATTGGACATCAGGAGGAATTTCTCCCTGGAAAGGGTGGTCAGGCATTGGAAGGGGCTGCCCAGGGAAGTGGTGGAGTCCCAACCCCTGGAGGTGCCCAAGGAAGGCCCGGATGTGGCACTCAGTGCTCTGGGCTGGGGATGAGGTGGGGATGGGGCACAGGGGGATTCATGATCCTGGAGGGCTTTTCCAACCTCAGTGGTTCTGTGGTTCAGTGATTCTCAAGCTGCAGTTGAGCTGTGTTTGTGATGACAGTACACACACACACACCAGTGTCAAGGGCAAAAGGAATAGGATTTCTCATCTGAAATGTAGGGAAGTACCATGGCCAGCCCTGACTACCATCCTCAGCTTTGTTTTCAGGCTCTTTTACATCCCTTCACTGATTAGGAGTGGTTCACACTGCTCCTAACACCAAAGAAAATGTTTTGCTTTCTTACCAGACAAACAATTTCAAGTTGCTGTTTAAACGGTGCAATCTGTCACAAAAAAAATCCACATTTTAGGGGATGCTGAGTTACACAATTGCACAATGTCATGCTCCTAAAATAAGTCCCATGGGACCTTCAACAGCAAACGTTTTTCTAACTGAGTTGCTTCAAGGTTACTGTATCAATTTCTTATCCTGTTTCCTCCTTCCTTGTCACTGGATGTGGTAGCATACAACAATGTTATTAAACATTAAGGTAATTGTTCTAAACGATGAGTTTGAATTAATCTAGAGCGACCTCCCCTTTGGCTTTTCTGCATTAAATCAATAGCCCATGTCTGAAAGTTCAAAGGTAACAATTGAGCCTACGATTTTCCATAACTTTTCAGGCCCTGTCAGCATGCCACAGCTGAAGTGAGACCTGAGCTTAACATGGAATTATGCGGTGAATCAAATATTGATTCTCCGTCAAGAAGGTGACAACGGCAACAAGCTTAGAGACACTTTCAGTGTAATCATATTTAGCCATGATAAGAGCTCAATAAAGTGCTGAGTACCTTGGAACTGGCATATGAAGCTGTCACTGGATTTGCTCTGCTATAAAATTCAGGATGTTACTGAGCCCTGACTCAGGGGTACCAATTGAACAGGTCTTTTTAGGTATATGATTCGAGTCTTTGCTGCTATGAAGCTGTCTGAGCCTTGGATAGCTTGGATAGAACTTAGGTCCTGAAACCTTCATCTGGAGGCGTTTATTTTCACAATAAACACTCTTAAGTTTCTGCTTTTAAGTTAGAACACAGACTGTTATCAGCCTGAGCAGAGCCATAGCACAACTCCAGACCTGAACAATGACTTTGGTTTAATGCAAATCTGTCAGTATTGTAAATGGTTTTACAGTGGAACTTAGATCAACAATGAGCCAGAACTTGGGCAGTTCAGGAGATGGTTCATTTGCACGTTTCAGAAAGTTTCTGGTTAGTGGAAATTCAAGTCCCTAAGGCTAGAATTGAGAAGTGACTCTAGGATTCCTTTCCCCATGTGGTGAACACACACAGTTACTGCTGGCTCATTGCTCTGCAGCACAATGCCAGCATGTACCTCACTTCCCATTAGAAGACCCTTAAAGCAGGATAATTAGACCTTGCAAGGGATTTGGTCTGTGCTCCCACCTCCAGAAAAACAGGTTGCTTTTGCCATGCCACCTTTTTTCAAGCAGGTTTGGTGCAGAGCAGCATTTTCCCAGTTCTGACAGGAGCACTGGGGAATGAGCTCCAGCTTCCACAGCCGCTTGTTGTTGTGAGTCCATAATTAGTATTGTTTGAACTAGTTGGCATTTCTCCTAGAACAGATTTCACACTCCCTGAATGAGGTTAATTCATTAGTTACATTTGTTTCAAAGCCTCTTGAGCAATCTAATCACTCTGTAATAGTAACTGACTGACCCAAATATTTACCCAGTAAAATAACAGAATTTCATCCCAATTTGTTACGAGGGGAAGCTTAACCTATTTAAGTTTTTATATTCTCTGCAGAGTATGGTAAAGATAATTCAGGAAAACTTGATGTTTCCGTATGGGTTTGATTTCAGTCTTTATGGCAAAATCAGTATTAGTCGGCACAAAGATGCACCTCTAACACTCTATCTCCTGTATTTTTCCAGACACTCCCTGCATATTAAACAAAGCACTGCTCACACCAACAGTAATCACAGGAACAGCCAGGCTTTGGGACTGTGAACAGATACAGGAGCAGTCCCAATTGAGTGAATTGTTGCTCACAACCATCAACTATACTTCTCTTTTAACTTCTCCTGGATGGTGCAGGAGTCCTTACGCCCTCAGTTTTCTCAGTTAATCCCTTTCCTGTTAGGTCCACAAATGAACCCCTGTGTTAAACGGCCTGTGATGTTTATTTTATACTAAATCCAGGCACAGATCAGGATAGGATGCTTGAACACTTTATTTTTTTCCCCCCAGCCAACATTTCAGCTACTGGATTGGTAACTAAACGCTGGTGCTGCCTAATTCAGCAGCCATTCAGCTGAAGATTTCATTCAGCCTTCCCATTTCAGCAGCCAGGAAACAAGCTCCACCGTGTCCTGCCATAGCATTAGAGGAAGGTTAGGGAGTGTTTAAATGAAATTCCACGAGAGTTCTCCGTTCCCAAGATCTGTGCTTAAAGCATCACCTTAACGGATTGTGGGCCCCACCTGCAACTTCTCTGTGGAACTTTTGTAAAGTCATATTTCCAGTAAGGTCAAACTCTGCTGCTTGTTTTTATTGACACACTCAGGCTCAGTTCCAAAAGCAGAATGTAATTGTCCATATGCCTTGAATCCAAGTGCATCAATCGAGACTCCTCAAAATTCTTTCTGTAGAGTTTGGTGGGCATGCTGGGAATAGTGGGAAGAGGATAAGCGCTGTCATGTGATGGGAGCTAGAGCTGCTTGAGATGTTGAGTCAATGCTGCCTTCCAGTTACTGATACCTTCGAGGAACAAGGCACTGAAAGCAGAGGGAATCCATCCAGATTGGCTTGCTGCAGTCATGGCAGTGAGAGGATTTGCCAGCTGGGGAGGAGGAGGAGGAGGAGGAGGAAGCAGCACAGATGGAACTTGGCTACAGACCTGAGCGCAGAACCAACCGCACGGATTGTGCTGGGAAGCTTCACTCCTGGAATGCTCAGAGAGGAAAACCAGTGACTGGTTTTCAGAGGCTGAGTGACACTGGGACTGCTCTGTGTTTTACTGGAAGCCCATCAGTCCTTCCATACTTGTGAAAGTGCCCGAGTTCCATAACCTCCCCAGATGAGCAGCAGTTTTGGTGTTCCCCTGGGAAGTGCCTGAGATACCCACATCCCAGACCAAAGAAAAACAAATCCAAATTCCTTACTGCTCACAGCAAAAGCCATTCCCTGCCAGCTCACATTAAGGCTGATGGAACACTTCAGATGCCAGACTCTCCTGAACAGAGTTTGAGAGCAAAGAGGTGTATCCAGCACTGCTCTGCCCACCACCAGCAGCATTTCAGGCTAATCTCAGCTGCAAGCACAGCAAAATACCACTTATTGTTACAGACTTCTTACTTGAGAATTCTACGTGAGCTGCAACTGTAGCTCCTATCTGGCTGTAATTTTAGAGAGCTTACATGAACAGTATTATGCAGCAAAAAATCGGGGTAGAAGAAGCTTCACAGAAGGATGATGGATCAAAATATTACAAAAAGGCTTTATATTAACACAGGGTTTTGATGCTTCAATTGCTTGTGTGCATTCATTTACAGTTGAGGCTACTCTGTGAGCTGTTTTCCATGAATTTTCGAGCTGGAAGAACACAAAGCATATGGCAGCAGTGGAAACAATCAGCCCTGCACACAGCAGAGGCTGCTGCCTGACTCCTGGCTCTGCTGCTCACTTTGGCATTTTCTGAAAAGAAAAGTAATGTGAGGTAGTGCCTCTGCTCCAGATCAGGATAGAGGGAGGAAAAGGGGAGAATAATACCTCTCATCCAGCTTTCTACATGTCTTTAGCTTATCCAAACAGTTTAAGGTAAATGAAAGCAAAAATCCTCTTATGTTTCACAAATTTTTATCATCAACATTAATACCCTAAATAACACTTGCTAGTGTAAGCAGGGACTATATTATTCCTGCTATTTTTTTCCTTTATCCACTCAAGAGTTTCCTACCAGAATTAGAAAATAAAAATGAGAAAGCTTGTACAAATGATACCAATCTCTGATGAGAAGGAAGAGGGAAGAAGACACAGGTATCTATGACCATATCTCCCTGAACTGTTGTAATGAGCAGAAGACAACTCTTGCAGAAGATAGTGGCCAGCACTGAGAAAGCTTCAGTCTCTCAGCTGGAATTAAACACTTCTCTATCTGATGATCAGAAAGGGAAGGTTTGCAGTGATTATCTAGGGGAAAATAAGTTCCTTTTGGTACCTGAAACAATCAGCTCCACTTTTGCTGAATGCAGCTCTGTCCCCTGCAAGGGGAAGTCCCCCCTGAGGCCACCCCAGACTGCTGAGGCCCTGGGTTTGTGGTGACAAGATACTGTGTTGTGTCCTCCTTCCCCTCTACTGGGTTCCCCTGCCAAGGGTTAGGACAGCTTCCACCAGCCCAGGTTGTTCCAAGCCCTGTCCAGCCTGGCCTTGGACACTTCCAGGGAGAAGCTTAAGGTCTGAGTGTCACTGGGGCTATTTAAATATC
Source organism: Pachyramphus minor (assembly GCA_013397135.1). NCBI lineage: Eukaryota > Metazoa > Chordata > Aves > Passeriformes > Tyrannidae > Pachyramphus > Pachyramphus minor. Next base: position 119,730 of record VYXB01002522.1, read on the forward strand.
AGGTACGAGTTACTGTGTATTGCATACATTGGCAGAAGCTGCTTCCCTCAGGCAGAATGGCCCATGGAATACAGACAGAATTCCCTGGAGGTGACTGGTGGACACAGAACCACAGCCATTAACTGAGGGACCTGCCTGCAGCCTCCATTCAGCTCTGCCAGGTCACCATGGGCTTGCAAGGGAGACCTGGAACAGAGCATCAGCAGATGAGCCAGGGAACAAAAGGCACCAAGTGCTGTTGCTCATGGCACAGTTAAGCCGTGTTTTTTATGATCCTCCTGTTCTTCCTCTCCCCACCAAGCTGTTTAGGTTCAGTCATAGTTACCAGTTTTAGTAGCAGAGCAGCTGTTTCCACCCTGGAGATCACATGATGGCATCACTCACATTCCCAGACCTTCTTAAATAGAAACAAAACAAAGCAGTGGGGATTTTTTTAATAAGGATCGATGAATTTGATAATCATGGAATCCCAGAATGGTTCGGGTTGGGAGGGACACCTTCCACCAGCCCAGGTTGCTCCAAGCCCCATCCAACCTGGCCTTGGACACTTCCAGGGATCCAGGGGCAGCCACAGCTTCTCTGGGCAACCTGTGCCAGGGCCTTCTCACCCTCACAGCCAGGAATTCCTTCCCAATATTCCATCTAAATCCACCCTCTTTCAGCTTAAAGCCATTGCCCCTTGTCCTACCATGATGCCCAACTGCATTAAGTTTCCAAAAAACTTTACCCTTCTGTCCTTCCTGTCATTCCCAAGTAGCCAAGAATCAAGAAAAAGATTAGTCAAAATAGTAAAATATTTTAAACCCACAAAAATATAGTTAAGGTAGCATCAAATCAACAACTGCACTGAGAAAGGAGCGTAGTTGGTTGTCAGCCCTGCCAGGTCACAGCTCTATATCCAATTAGGGACACTTTAGGGGGGGGAATTATTGAAAGTATTGCATTCCTTGCTGTGCTATTTGTCAGTAGAATGGGTGGATGCAGTTTTCCTGGGGCTATCCTGGATCAAGCTGTTGCTATGCCGTTTGCTATGTCGAAGTTTGCTCCACGTTTTACAGCTTGGGAGGTTAAATCCATAAAATATCGATCCTAAAGACGGATTAATGGAGGTCATTGCCTGACTCTGTGCACAGCTGGCTTGCAAAGGATACAACAACCCGTGCTCGTGCAATGACAACAGTGCTTTGTTACACCATGAGATAAACGAGGTATTTCTGACACTTCGTGGAACTGCAGCATGGTTTGTGTTGGAAGGGACCTCAAAGATCATGAAATTCCAACTCCCCTGCCCCACACCTCCCACTAGCCCAGGTTGCCCAGAGCCCCAGAGCCCCATCCAACCTGGCCTTGGACACTTCCAGGGATGGGGTGTCCATTCCAGGCGTGGATAGTGCACTTTGGGCACAAACCTCCTCACTGAGTCCCTTCCAGGGCTCCAGTGGACCCTGAGGGGGTAAATTCAAATGCTCCTTTCTCAGTGCAGTTATTTGATGTTACCTGTAACTACATTTTTGGGGCTTTAAAATATTTCATCATTTTGAGTAATCTTTTCCTGGAGTCTTGGCTACTTGGGAATGATGGAAAGCACAGAAGGGGTAGTAAAGCTTTTTGGAAATTTAATGCAATTGTGCATCATGATAGGACGGGGGGAATGGTTTTAAGCTGATGGAGGGTAGATTTAGATGGGATATAGAGAAGGAATTCCTGGCTGTGAGGATGGTGAGGCCCTGGCACAGGTTGCCCAGAGAAGCTGTGGCTGCCCCTGGATCCCTGGAAGTGTCCAAGGCCAGGCTGGATGGGGCTTGGAGCAACCTGGGCTGGTGGAAGATGTCCCTGCCCATGGCAAGAGGATGGAATGAGATGGGCTTTCAGGTCCCTCCCAGCCCAAACCAATGTGGGATTCCGTGATTCTGGAATTCATTGATCGGTATTAAAAAACCCGCAGTGCTTTGTTTTGTTTGTGTGTAAGGAGGTCCTGCCGTTCCCGGGGGTTCTCAGGGGGAGGTCGGTGTGCCCCCGCCCTGCTCCTCTCCGGGACTACATTTCCCGGCGTGCCGCGGGTCCTGCGCGATGACGTCACCCGGCGGCGGTGGGGGCGTGGCCTGCGCGAGCGTGGAGCGGGGCGAGCGGGGAAGGACGCGGGGCGAGCGCGCGGGGGGC
>VYXB01002522.1:122757-142172 GCA_013397135.1 Pachyramphus minor
AAGGCTCTGCTCCCCCCTTGTCTTCCCCATGTCACTGCTGCTTCCCAGCCCACGGGTCTGTTTCTCCCCCAAACCTCTCTCAACACGTGTCCCTGCACCCCTCTAAACCTCCCCAGCCCGTGGTTCCGTGTCCCCCCAGACCCTCCCCAGCGCCCCTCGTTGGGAGCAGCCCCCGCCCGTGGCCGCCCTCCCTTCCGCCACCCCCGTGGCTTTTTCGGGGCCCCGGGGGGATGTTTCAGCTCGGTGCCCATCGTTCCCTCGGCGCTGAATGCCCGGGGTGGCCCCTGGGTCGGGTTTTGCGGGATGCAGGAGTTGTGCTGGTACTTGCCCGCCGTGCGGGAGAGCAGCTCTGGGCTGCTCTGGGCCGGGACACCGGGAGAGGGACGGTGCTGGCTTTGCCTGCGGAAGGGCTCGGGAAAAGGCAGTTCTCTGCGGTGCTCCCGGCAGCGTGTGATGGAGACGGTGTGGGTTGTGGCTCAGGGGTGTGCGGTGGGTAAACACGACGTGCAGCTGGGTTACAGAGCCCTGGCGGTGTGTGCAGTGGTGTAAAAACAGCTCGGGAGGCAAGATGGAGATAACAGCCTCTGAGCTGGGATTTATGAGCATCTATCCCTGCAGGAGCACCACAGAGTCTTGAACAGCTTAGGATGAGCAAAAGGAGGGGAAAATCATCCGTGTAGGGGAGTGTGCAGATATTTGTCCTTAACTGTCGGTGCAGTTAAAAAGGGCAGACAGTATTGGCCAGGAATATGTGTTTTAAGGAGAAATTTCAGAGTTATTCTGCACGGTAACTTGCTGAGGTTCACGTCGTGTGCTTTCCCAATCGGAATATCCTGCCGCTGTTTTGGAAGGGACTCAGGGCAGCGGAGTACAATGTACAGCAGCTGAAACAGAGCTGCCTAAACAATCTTGTGTTGGTGGCCTGGCTGGTCCTTAAATTATACGTAATCAAAAAGTCCTGATGGAAAAGCTGCTATGGAGATGTTTACGTGAAAGATTTATTTGTGTCCCTCTTGAGCAGTGCAGCTTGAATAGACAGACAGCATGTTTATTGCTGGTAACATTTTGGGTTCAGTGTGTTTGTGGAGAGTCACTGAGGCTGGCAGTGCCTGTCACTTATTAAAGAACACAGTTCCCAGCTAAGCATCCACATCTGATCAAGAGTGGGGTAGAGATTTGTGCATATTCTCTGTTTTTAGTAGTCACTACTGGAATTATGGTGTGTGGTCGTCGGATTTGTGGGGTCTGGGAAAGTCCTTTGCCTTTTCTCCCTTCTTCTAAAGAGATAAAAACTTAGGAATATATATTGTGGGAAGGCTGTGGCACAGGCACTGTACCTGTCTCCGTGCTGCTAGTGTTTGGATTTCTGCAGGATAGATGATGCTTTCAGCTGGACATTTTTTAAAGTGGTAATTAATACATGTCTACGTGGTAAAAATATGTTTCTTGAATAAGATGCTGTGGCTATAGTGATGTGCCAGGTTTGTGTGGCAGTGGGAGGAGGATGTGAATATGTAGTTATCTCCTTAGCATGTGACTTGTGTTAGTCTTTTCATGTAGTAATCATTTCTGTTACCTAACTGTGGCTCAGCTCATTTGTCAATCACAAAGACTTGAAAACCAAAATAGCAGCCTGCAAACATGTTTCAAAAGCAGAGCTGATGAGTAAAATCTTCACAGGCAATTTGCTGTCTAACTTACATTGGACACTGAGTCGTGAGAGCTGGAGGAGCTCTGATTGATGGCAAAGATTTATCTGGAAAAGGAGTATATGTTATGTCTTTTCTGTTCTGAGGCCTCTTCAACTAGCTCTTAAATGTTAAAAACTGCATGTAGTAAAAGCAACAACTCCTCACTTCTTTAGATTATAACTCCACCAGGTTGTATTTTTGATAAACTTCCTTTATCCAACTGTTTCTCACTGATGGCAGCTTTTAAATCTGTGTGGTACTGCTGTGTAGTAAAAACAGACATTTGCTTAGTGGTGGTTGCATTCCAGTTTTGCTGCAAAGAATTTAGTGTTGTTCTGATTCTCCCCAAATCACAAAACCTCTTGGACTCGAGGTACTCGAGGTTCCCTGGCAGGGAGGAATCATGGTGTGATTGTTGTGTGGCTGGTGTGAGAAAACATGGAGTAACTTTTTGCTGAAATAGCTCCTTCCAGCACAAGGAGAGCTGTGCCCTGGAAAGAACAGAACACAGTCTTGTTAGTTCAGGCTGCTTTAAACCCAACTCCAAGCAACACGTGCTCCTTGAACAGCTCACATTTAGCTCTCCTGCTCAAGAGTGGTTTGACAGCTCTGGAGAAGAACATGTTTGGAATCTAAAGCAATTTGGGACTCTTTCAGTGAAGGAGAGATGCTATTACTGCTTCTCAGAATTTTCTTTCCAGTGTAGAGTGGCAGTCTTTTCCCAGCACTTTGGATTTTGATGGCCATGAAAACCCTCTTTAGGTTTGGAATTCTACTATAGCAGTGTCTGGACACCCTTGCTGGACCAGTGAATATTAAAATAATGTGAAATTAAAACTCCCCTTTCAGCAGCAGCAGCAGTTCTTTATATTCAAGTACACGAGTTCTGTCTAATCTGAAGAGAGCAACTGCTAAATTGGGTCCTAAATTGACATGTCAATATTTATTGCACAGGGGTTTCTTGCCTTGTATTGTTCTGAGTTTCCTGTGATAAACAGTAAAACAAAAACTGTAAAACAGTTCTGGGTGATATTTCACTTCATTAGTTTTTCCTCAGGGGATAAAAATAGTAAATATCAGTTACTTTCAGGTTTTTGCCTGTCACAGAGTTGCAAAGTCAGCTGTTTAAAAGCATACACTTCTGTGCTGTATTTTTTGTATGAAATTCATACTAAGTAGCCAAACAGTTTTAGAGGCTGTTATTTGGACTGTTATATTGGTTTTAGAACAGTGTAACTAATATTATTAGTCCATTGTACAGCCTTTACTGCAGTAAAATCTGCCTTCACATGGTCTGTAGTTCATCAACATTAACATTCCCTATATCAAGTATGTTGTGTGCTTAGGAACAGGGAGTGGGAAATACGGATTACTTTCAGCAATTTAAAAACCACTGAAAGCATCTTGGGCTTTCCAGGTGTCCTTCATGAAAGGATTTTAAAACACTTTAGCCAAGATGACACTGACATTATTAACAGCCTATAAAAACACATACTACTATAGTTATTATTAACATTAATATTAACTTATTATTATTAACTAATATACTTATTATCAACACCTGGTGCAGAAGGTGTTGAGCATCTGAAGTAGTTTGCTGTCCTCCACAGTGGCAAGCCCATCAAAATGGGAAATATCTTGGATCCTCTATGAGTAAAACAAAGTTTAAACAATCAGACTTAAGATACTGGTTTCAGTTTGCCTTGTGAGCAATTTGAAGGTGTTGCCTGTAGTGTCTGGGGTCTTTTTTATTCCCTCTCTCTAAATGAATAGGAAATCTGATCAGATGTATTTATTTATTAATTTAAGGGGAGGTTGTTGCTTTAATTGGTACGAATGCCCTACCAGACATGATGTAGTTGTGAGTTGCTGTGTGCATTTTGTGATTTTTATGCTTGTTTTTCGGTTAATAAAAAAAGGGTGTTGCAAATGGGAGTTTGAGTTTTTTAATGATGATTATTAAGTGGAACTCAAGAAATAATCCAAGTCTTAGGGAAAATAAGAGATGGTACATTTGGAAGTTATTGCTCAGGGCAGTGCAGAGATGCACTGGGGAGTGGGTGAGTGGGAGAAAATGCCAGAAGGTACAAAGTGATTCTCCAGTCATCCCTCTTGTTTCAGATTTCAGGGAGAGCACAACAGAGCATGGCCACATACCTGGAACATCAGTGGCTAATATGAAAATGGAAAGACAGTTCTTTTTAACCTGGAAGATAGCAGACCACCGAGATTCAAATGCTTGATATTAACTGTTCTTGCACATTAAACTAAAAGTTAGGTTTGATAGTTGTGTCTGAAGTTACTTTTGTCTTACCCCAAGTCAAAATGACTGTGCTTTCTGGTTTTAACTTACATGTTTTGTTGCTGTTCTCTGCAAAAGCTGCAGGATGAAGTATCAGATGCTTCAGAGCGAGTGCATGAGGGTTCCAGCTCAGGAGGAAAGCCTTGAACCCTTAACTTCTGAGGAGAACTTCTATTTCCCCCAGGCAAGGAAGGACACCTGCTGTGGATCAGCTGATGTTGTTGGAACAACTGTGTTGTGAGGCTTTAGGTTTTCCAGGGAGTGCTCGGTGCTTCTCCCAGCGTTTGCTTTGGGGGATTAGTTGAAAGCAGCAGGCAACAGTGCTGATCCCAGAGCCCGTGCTGCTGTGTATACACACCACTGCCCTTGCTTCTGTTTAAATTGGCAAATGAGTCTTACTCCCTAGGAAGAGGGGGCACCTGGCAATCCAGTGGATTGGACACTGGCTTTGCTTTGGCTCAACTCAGGCCCTTGGGAAAAGGAAACGCTGCGGAACATGGGTTGCTGTGTTCATGTTGTGTGTACAGAGTGGCAGTTGTGGCTTCTGGAAGGTGACATTGGTGCTCAAGCCAAGTGTCTTCACAAGACTTATTTTCCAATTAGGTATATTATCCAGCACTGGAGACAGACATGGTCTCAGTCTTAACTTGCCACCTGAAGGAAGAGATTTGTGTCTTGGATCATGTTGTGAACACTGATATGGGAATATGAGGTATGTCGTTAATGGCTAATACTTAAGGGATGAACTTATAACTGTCAGGTTCCAATATGTTTGTAAGTGAAATAAAAAACCCCCACACTTCTTTTTTTGCTAATGATAGGGGTTTGGAGTAGTGCCAGGCAGTTGAACAGCTTCTCCCCAGACCTCAGGAATATGATGTTCTCCGCTGCGTCACCGTTGGGAGTTGAATTTGTCCTTACCAATAAGCAAGGTGAATGGCAGTGCTGATATTTTTGGCAAGTCTTTGAAGAAAAGGTAGTGTAAGCTCCAAAAACTCTCAGAACTCAGTTGCATCTCAACTGTGTGACCTTTTGCTGACAGTGCATTTCAGACCTCCCTTTCTGCAGTTGTTAGTTTTTATGTGAAGGGTTTGCTCGGTGCTGTTTGTACACAAAGTGGATGGACGCTCGTGGAACAAATCTGAAATGGTTGCTTAGTAATCTACAGTGGATAAAGTTTTGTATCCTGAGAGAGAAAGAATTGTATTAAATAGTTTTGGTAATCCTGATGTCTGTGGGAGTAAGGGATTTGTCTTCTGTTATTAGTTTTTGTCCTTGACTGCCTCCAAGCACTGTTTGTACTTCATGTCACCTGTGCTGGAGGGCAGCTGTGGCTCAGCTTCTCTTTTGTATTACTGGTCCTCACACCATGAAATACTTGAGCAAAGACTGTGTGGACAAGTGGAGATGCTGTTGATGTCAGATGTACAGACTTCTGTGATTTCTGTATCCTCAGGATTTAAGTACAGTTTGATGGGTGTCATCTCTGTATGGAGAGAGACTTACTCATGGAGCACTGTGGTGAGGGTGAGCAGGTGCCCTGCGTGAGCCAGGAGAACAGAGGGTGAAGGGCAGAGATCCCAAGCACTGGAGCACTGCCTGGAAGTCTCAGTTTGGTTTGGGCATGGTGCAGTGGTACTGGGAGAATCCCTTTCCCAGCTGAGAGCACTGGTGTCATGAGTTGTACCTCTCTGGGAGAGCAGCTTGGCCTGGGTTCCTCCCCCTGTGCCTGGCCTTGGTGGGGTGTAGATTTTTTGGGCTTGTTTTTCTTTTTAAAGTCTAAATTCCTCCCAGAGCACCCTGAGTGCTCTGTGCAGCCCTGGGCTCCCGAGGACAAGAGAGACACGGGCGTAGTTGAGAGAGCCCAACAGAGAGTCAAAATGAGAGTGATTTTAACTTGGCATTCTCTTATGTCTGCAAGGAAAGACTTTTCAATTACTTCTTAGTCCTCTGGACAGAGCTTTTGATCCAAAGTTGTTTGCAGTTAATTTGTGCTTCTGTTGCAATGGTGATAAGGTTATAAATGGTGCAGGAATCTTGTGGCACACATTAGAAATCAGGTAACAGTGTTGTCTCAAATGTATTTTGGCTACTGGGAATCTATGATTTCTTACAAAGTTTGTCTTAAATTCCTAATTCAGTGGTGGAAACAGTGAGGTTTTCAGGTTTCCTTGTTGGTAGCGAGTCCATTGTGGGCAGCTGGCAGTTCCGAAGCCCTCTGGAAGTATTTAATATCTTTTTTTTTTTTAAGTGGATGGAAGCAGATCTGTTACTTAATCAGTATGTGCACATTCAACCTCATTAATGCCATTTCAGGATTCTGACTAATGTATCTGGAGCCTGTGTAATGGTACAGATGAAAGGCTGTTAGGATGGCAGTGCATTTCTAAGCCAGGGAATGACTTGTTCTTTCACTTTTCTTTTTTATTGCTTAAATTAACTTCATTTAACCACTTCAGGAAGCAAGTACTGAAACCACAAGGTTGATGTGTGTGAAATGTGTAAATTCAGTGTCTCCTTTAGTAACTTCATTAGTTTACATATTTGGATAACAAACGTAAACGTTATGTTTAGGCAACTATTTTGTTTGGTAATTTCCCCTTCTGTATGAAGAAAGATACAGGCAAACCAAGGGCCTCTGGAGAACACTGCAGTTGAATGTGTAGCTTTAGCTGTATTGCTTTGTGTTTGTGTTTGTCTGTGAGAAGCTTAAACTAAATAATTAATCTTTTTTTTCTTTCATTATTTGTAAAAGGATTGAAGAACTGTTTATAGCCTAGACCAAATCAGTGCTCAACACAATTTAACTTGAAGCCTTGACTTGAACTCGGTGGTGCTTACATTTTCTATTAAACTAAAGCTGCAGGTGAAGTTCTTGCTGTTAGTAAATCTTCTACTAATTGATGCCAGTGTTTCTGTACTTTGCAACTGCATTTTTGGGTGCCATAACCAGGAGGAGCACAGACACAGCAAGGCAGTCACTGTTGCAGGGATTTGTAGTGTTACTACTTTGTTGCACAGATACAGTGGGTTGAGATGTGAGATATCCATTAGCTTCCAGTTCTAGCTTCCTGTGCCCAGGAGAGCAGCCAGGAATCCTGTCTTTTAGGTATCACAGCAACTGTGCTCTCCAGGGGAAATATGCTAAAAGCCTGGCACTGGGGTGCCCAGGCAGCACTCGGGTAAATGGATCCATTAACCTGGGAAGTGCTGGTGTGCCCGAGTTAATGCCTTGGGAACCAGGAGCTTTCTGCAGCACTGGGTCCAACACCCAGGACAAATGTCTCAGGAGCTTCCACGAGGAGGTGGCTGGCATGGGAATTTGTAGGAACATGGAAAGCAAGCGTAGCAGGATGATGGATTACATGTTGGACTGCAGCTGCCTGTCTGAATAACTGGCTTTGCATATTTATGTTTCTTATGAAATCTTTCATTTTTGAAAGATAACTTGCACACAGACTACAGAATCATCAATATGCATCTGTATTTTGTGCTCTCAGAGCCTGTTCCTCTCCATGGAGTCAGTTAGGTGGAGTTGCAAGCCTTGAGGGCTGGAATAGTTAACAGGCATCTCTGATCAAACCTGCCTTGCTGGGATAATAAAGGTGATGAATTGAAGATACCCTCATTGTTATGTGTGTGCCCAGAGGATGGAGTGGGGATGACCAGTGTGTGGACAGATGGGCAATTTTGTGCCTGCTTAGAGTTAATCTGGTTTTGGACTTGAAAGTTTCAGTGTGCATGTTGAAGAGATGTTATGTATCTCCTTCCCCCCGCCCCCCCAGGATCCATGGAACCTTTTGTTACAGCTTTTCTGACAGCATGGAGCAGGGTTAGGCCGGGTATCATGGAAAGGTTCTTCCCCCAGAGGGGGGTTGGCACTGAACAGGCTCCTCAGGGCAGTGGTCACAGCCCCAAGGCTGCCAGAGCTCCAGGAGGGTTTGGACAACACCCTCAGGGACAGGGTGGGATTGTGAGGGTGTCCTGGTCAGGCCAGGGGTTGGACTGGATGGTCCTTGTGGATCCCTTCCAGCTCAGGACAATCTGTGATTCGGGAGGGTGACCTGGCTGCAAATGATCAGTGTTTCGATAGCTGCCGTTCTTCATCTGGCAGTGAATTTCTTCAGAGATACCAAGCAAACTCAGGGAAACTCTCTCTAACTGAGGAAGTGTGGAAAGAGATTGAAATATCTGAGGCTGTGAAAAACATGAAGTTGAAATACATCTCCAGGTCCAGGAAAGAATCATAAATATACTTGTCCAGATCCTCAGTGAGTGAAATGTTAGAGCTTTGTAACTCCATGATGGAAAGGATCTGAGCATAGAAACAATTGTGGCTTTGCAGCTTAGATCTGCTGCTTTGACCTGGGTTAGCAGGTGCAAGCTGATGGAATGGCCCTTTTTCCTGCCTGCTTCCTACACTGTTACAGTCAGGGTTAGTCGTGCACTGAAATTCCTTGAGGTGGTTTGAAGCTTGATAGTAATTTTAATGTCACAAAGGCAAAAATCAGGTCATCCATCAGCCTTCAAGTGGCAGCTGTAACACTAATGCAGTGAAGAAAACCAAGTACAGCAGTAGGAACTGATGGCACTTCTTGCCACGGACTGGGCTTAACAAATCACCTGTGTTGCTGTGAGAAAGTTGAGCTGGCTGCAGGATGCAGAGGATCTCTTGACCACTAACCCTTTAGTCATGCTGGAATAGTAAGAAAGAGCAATTGAGCTGCCACTGGGTTCTTAGGTTTGAATATTGATGTCTTGTCTTTTGTAAACTTAATGTAATGGTATGAGTTTGGCTGCAGTGACCAGGTGCTTTGTGATGAGGAAAGAGGAGATTAATAACCATTAAACCAGTTATAAAAACCATTAAACTGATAATGTCCTGTTAAACGTATGGTCATTGTACAGCTCATCTGTAGAGCTGGAAGGTGTTTATAATCAGGTAGAGGTGACAGGACATGACAAATTTGACCTGATAAGAACTAAGCAGGAGTCAGAGATGGAAGCAGTGCATGATCACCCAAGTGACATATGGCTCAATACGTGCTGCTATGGCTGTGGGGGACATGGGTTATAAAGCAGGTGTGGAGATTTGGGAGAAAGATGGGCCCTGTATCTCTGATTTGGATCACTCTTTAGCACTAAAACCAGAACGGTAGTGTGGAAAATCCTAACAGATGTGGGCATTTGATTGGGAGAATTGTGATAAAGCAGCTACAAATCATTTTGTTATGAATTGTACCATCGCTTTGTCTGGCCAGAAGATGTTATTGGTTGTACTGCCAAGGGTGCAATTGTCAACTATCAAAGCTAATAAATAATGACAGTAAAGGAAAATAATGTTCCTTTGCTGTCATGAACATAAAATCAATGATGTACTAGAGTTTAAAACTGCTTTTGTAGTAAAGCTTTGTTAGTATTTTCAATACACGCTAAAGAATTAATAGGATTATTTTCTTCCTACTGTGGATAAAGCTGAGTAATAGTTTTCCTTCGGCAAATTTGGTTTGGATTGCTGTTCAGGCTGGGGGTTGAAAGATATCTGTGGGTCTCTGGGCCAGCTTCTGAGCCCATGCACACAGGGTGGTGACACGAATGATGGATGATGAAACTGTAAAAATTGACAGTGCTGCTGGTATGCTCTGAATCCCACAAGGATCTGTGGCTGCAGGATCTGTGGTGCAGCCTGAGTGCACGTGGGGCTTTCCTATAGTCGTTTATCACTTCTCTGTTCCTCGAACCTGAATCCCTCTCTTCACCCTTGGAGCTGAGCAAATCCAAGCAGGGAGGAGCCCAAACAAGCCGTGGAAAACGATCCCTATACCCTGAGGCCACTCATCTATTTAGTCCCATTTCATTACTTTTCTCATGCAAAATAAGAGGCTAATTTTAACCTGCATTAATTAAGCTTCAAAAATGCTTCACCGCTGTGAGGTGTCCGCATTTAAGAGCATATTGACCTACCCTGAAAAATAACTTTGAGTAGGGATGTTTGTTGGTGTGGGGGTGACAGTGGCAGCCAGGTGGCCAATATTTAGGGCAGACAACTGCCTTGATAACTGCTTAATGCACATTAAAATTGGTGTTTTAGCTGAGGTCAGGAGCCCTGTGTGACTTCCAAAAAGACATTACTTCTCTGGGAATATTTTCCCTACCGGAACATCTTGCTTGCTGCATAATAGGATTCAGTCAGAGGGTTGCTGGTTTGATTTATGATGCTAATTGGTGTGGTAGTTGATGTGAACTGCATGTACTAATTGCTTACTTACTAATCCCCTCCAAATTATCTGACAAAAGCTTTTAAAATGGAGCATTGCATGTGTTTTAAAACAAACAACTGGAGGCCTCTGTTTTCCTTTAAATGCCTAATCCAAGTGCTGGTCCATTTTAGTCACTGTAACTTTAAAGGGAAAATTCAGTGGCTTTCATTTAGTCTCCTTGTTGTTCTTTGTGGTGTTTAAACAAGTGCTGGAAAAATATTTTTCCAGAGAATGCTTTTTTTTCCCCCTTAAGCTGGAAAATTACTGTTATCTATATGGTATTAACTTCTACATTGCTGTTTTCTATATGGTGAAGATAGAATTTGTGTTATAGTTGTCTGTGCAGTTTTAGATAATGAAAGACATGCTGTGCCATTTGAATTGGTGTTGATGGGAGTGTGGCAGAAACTGCAGTGGGAAAACATAAGGAAAATAAAATAGGGACAATTCGTGTGGAGGTGTTGGGATAATAATAAAGGTATTTTTGCTGTCTGTGATCCTGCTAAAGGAAATGAGCATTGAATATTTTAGTTACTGTGCAAACCAATGAACTTTAATGTAAACCAGAGAGTTTTTATTTCTGGGCTGATAGGGAAAATCTTAATGTTAGATTATGGAATGCAGTAGTTTAAAGAGATGATGTTTACCTTTCCTTAAATAAGGCATGAGCTGTTCCAGGAGGAAGCTGATTCTTCAGTACTGAAAGTTGTGCAAGCTCTGTGTGAGTGGGGATGTTCTCTTTGCTTCTGTAACATTACATTAAGGTGGGTGTTAGACAAAATGAACATTAATCTATCTCCAGGTTAATATTTCAGGGTGATTTAGACCCTTTAATCATATCAAGTTTTCCAATTTGAGCGTTACTGGCTTACTTTCACAGCAAGTGCTGAAATGAGACTGCAGACAGCTGAAAGAAATTAGTCAATTTGGAAGAAAAAACCCATTTAAATACAGGTGTTTGGCTGTGATTTGAACATAGGCTGTCAACAGCAAGAGGCAAAATACCTCAGTGACCTAAAAAGTGCCAGTATGTCCCTTTAGGGATTACTTGATGTTAGGTAATGACATGCTATTAAAATTAAAGCTCGCATCTATATCCCTTGATGTGCTAACTAGGCCAGAAGCTTTTTAAAAACTCGGTAGATAAATGGGGTAAATTAATTTTACCAGAATTTGTAGGGAGCAAGGTAGCCTAATGGTGGTGTTTCAGGTTATTATTGTTTAAATTGGTGTGTAAATAAGGTGTTGTGCTCGGGCTGAGCCAGCTACCTGCTAGAAGCTTGAGTACAAATATCATGGTCTTGGAAGAAAGCAGCACTGAAGTGTCTTAGAAGTTGTCTGGTATTCCTTAATTCCAGTGCAAGGTGCAGTCAGAGGAACCCTGTGCAATGCTGAGCCATTTCCCCTGGGCTGGCTGCCATTCTGCACCTGCTTTGGGGTAGTTTTCATACTGTTTTTCCCCTCAGCACACGGGAATATTGCCTGCAAGGTAAGTGGTGATATTTGATAAAAGCTGCTGAGTGATGACACGTCAGGCAAATGAACCATGGATGAACAGACCCAATTACAAACAGAGTTAGATCTTTTGAAAACAAGATCACTGAGGATGTAATTAAAAAAAAAAGAAAACAACCCAAAACAACAACCTGCTACAAACAGGTCTGGAGTAGCTGTATAAATCTGTTCTTTGTGAAGAATAGAGCTGTCTTATTGCCTCAACACCAGTCTCTTGTTTGCCTCTGTAAATATGTTGATCACATCAACAAAAAGGCTGTTCCTAAGTAGGTGTGTCAGCTGAGACAGGGCATTTATTGTTCTCGGGGGAACATATTCCCTGGACAGTGGTTTAAATACAGGTTTCACTGGGAATAGTGTGTGGAGAACACTGCAGGGTGCCAGAAAAGCCCTCTGCTACCCTGTGACTGTGTAGTCAGGCTGATTTTTGCTAACTGCTCTTGTGCCCTTGGGGTGTCTGTTGTCTAATTCTAGTCTGGTCTTTCAAAGCAGAGTATGAAATCTGGTGTTAGAAGATAGTCCAGTGAGCATCTGGAAGATGTTGCCTCTGTACTAGTGCTGATGGCTCATTTGTTGGCACCCAAGGTGGGGGTTTGTGTGTTGGGTGCTGTGGCCAAGGCATTCTACATCTCACAGAGTGAACTGAGAGCTCAGTGTGGTTGCTGCTGGTGCTGCAGTTAAATCAGTTACTAAAACAGTTTATATCCAGGTGAGCTTGTCCTGAGCACAAAAAACCAGAGTGGTTCCATTGCCAAGAGGAATTTGAATACATGGGAGCAGTCTGTGAGAGAACTGTATCAGGTTTGATCCTCTCCTTGGGAAAGTGGACAAGCAGAAGCTTTGATGCTGATGAGTGATGTGAGACACAAAATCATCACCTTGGGACAGAGCGTGGGATTTGTGTTTTGACCATAACAGCTTCTAAGTAATTCCTGTGAAGCTGTAAAAATGGATTTTAATGGTCAAGATAGCTATATACACTTGAGGTGTGGGATAGCCAGGGGTTTCCTTACTGGCAAGAATCATTTCGTGCTGTGTTTGCCTCCAAGCAGCACAAACAGGCCATTGAAACACTGGAATATAGAGACTTCAGTGTACTTTGCTCTTACTATAACAAAGTTCTGGAGTGGTTGCAGGCTGTTGGCTTTTGGAAGTATAAAGAAGCCAAATTCTCATAATACTCAAAGACCAGCAGCTGTTCTGGGAGACTTTGGGGTATCAACTAAAGTGACATAACTTGAGAGAATTTTGAAGGCTTCTGGATTATCACTTCCATCTGCTGGGATAGGCTTTGATGCTGGACCTGGTTCTGCTTCTTGTCTCTGTGGCTGCCAACTTTGAGGCTGATTTCTGTATTTAGACAGTTCTACAAACTCTGTAATAATGAGCAGCTGATTTAAAAGCAGAGATTTTTAACTACAAATGAACTATGGCACTTGTTTAATTTGCGTTTTCCATCCACTTGTCAGGAACTGTATGAATTTGCAGTGAACTTTTAAGTGTTTAAATTAAAAAGTAGTGTATTAATTTTCTGAAAAGAACAGTTAATCAAATTATTTGAATTTATATTGCAGTCAGGTGACACGGGGTACTTACTAAAAGGAATAGGTAAAGTACTTTGCTAATGACAAATTGTGATGTAAGATGAAATAATTGCACTAAGAAATCAGATTTGTGTTCTGGAACAATGGTGTTTTTCATGCAGTTTCTCAACTAGTTTGCACAAAAGGAAACAAACTGCTGTAACTTGTACTCTGTGTTTACTCTTCAGGAGCTGAGAGCTGTATGTTGACAAAGGACACAGGATTTGCTGTCATCTTGTAACATGTGACTGATTACTGATCTTATGGAAATGATATATGGAGCAGATGAGGCCTGATTAATAATGAATAAAGTTGCTGCGGAGTCTTTTTGGGGAACAAAATTAAGCTTTTAATTCTCTTTAAACCCCTTCAGAGTAAAGCTTCCACGTTAGTCAGGTAAGCAAAGTCTGTAACCTGAGGGTTATATTTCTCTGCTTCTTCGGGCCTCAGAATTACTGCAAACTCCATTCAACCTGAATTCAAAATGAGGTGATGTGCTGCTTGATTACTGGGTTGGATTTGGCTGAAAATAATACTACAAAGTGAAAGACTTGTGGTAAAGTGGTAAAGAGTATAAACTTGCTAAAAGCAGGTGTAGATCTTGATGATCTTCTGAGAGTGGGCGAGTCTGTGAGACTTTTTCTGCTGTTGCAAAGCTGGTAGGTGTTGGAGGGCTGTTGGCTCTAGTCAGTGAGTTGCTGTCTTACACCTAAACCTCCTTTTCCTTGAGGAACAGCAGAAAGGTGGGATGATGCTCAGGAGCTCTTGCTACTGAACTGTTCAATAGGCTATCAAATAACTTACAGGCTCTAACAAACCTGAACCAGTTTCTCTGGGAGGTGTGTGCGTGTTCCCTCTATCTGCAGCTGATGATAAACATGTTGCAATGGAGTTGCTGGTGTGGTCAGCAGTGGAAGGTTTTAATTAACCTTGCCAAAATGCTGTTATGTGTTGTCTTTATGGCAGCTTTTCCTTTCTGTGGAAGTCACAGTTGTACTGCACACAAGGCGCGCAGCTCAACATCACTTTTGTTTTCAGCAAGAAGAAATTTATCATGCAAAAAAGTGCTGAATGAGGACACAACACTGTGTTTGGGTTGGTCTGAGCTGAACACAGTGGGGCACAGTTACTGCTCACTACAGTGTCTGTGTCTTCCAGAAGTATCTGTTGGTGTCTGCAGTTATTCAAAGCGAAAAGCAAGTTGGAGGTTGACTTCCTGCCAGGGTGTACCATGGTAGGACAAGGGGGGATGGCATTAAAGAGGGTAGGTTTAGGTTAAATTTAAGGAAGAAGTTTGTTTACAGTGAGGGTGGGGAGGCCCTGGCACAGGTTGCCCAGAGAAGCTGTGGCTGCCCCTGGATCCCTGGAAGTGTCCAAGGCCAGGCTGGACGGGATTTGGAGCAACCTGGGCTGGTGGGAGGTGTCCCTGCCCATGGCAGGGGGTGGCACTGGATGATGTTTAAGATTCCCTCCAGCCAAAACCATCCTGTGATATGAAGGAAAGGAAATCTGGTGTTCATGCTGATCTCGTGATTGACTTTGGCTATCCAGAGTTGTTTCTCTTTTGGAGGATGGTCACATTGTCTGTTAGAGACTTGAGTGAAAGGGACAGTTTTTTGCAACTTGACTCCCACTATAGTGAAAAATGAAGAATTTGTGTAACTTGGTAAACGTGCGCTGTGTCCTAGACTTGAGTGAAATTTGACTTCAGTGTCCTGAAGTCAAATTGTTTTGTGCTGGTCAGTGTTGTCTACTTTGTATGATATAATGTAAATAATTTTACAATTAATGTGTGACTGTAGTAGTCTCTTAATGTTGAGATAATTGCAGCTCTTACAGGAGCAACTACTGGGCAAGGCATTCAGTTACGTTTTGCATTGGACAGTTGGCATTTTCTGGAAAAACAGGTCTTTATCCCAAAGTTCAGGAGCACTTGAGTCCCAAGGAGATTGACTGGTCTCCCTGCACTCAATCCCTCTTCCCCTTGTCTGTCTGCACAACAAAATCCAACCTCTCTGTATGTGCTGCCTTCCGTGAGTGAGTGTGGAAAACCAGACTGTGCTGTGGAGAGGAGAATTCTGCCAACATAAACTTTCCATGGAGACATTTATCAGGAAATTTCACTGAATGACAAAATAAGCTAAAGGGGCAGCAGAGCCTTCCCATGTTGTCCTAATACTTCCTTTTCCCTGGCTGCCCTGATGCCCAAGTGTTTGGGTAGTCTGATAACTGATGGCTGCAGATATATTCTGGTTAGAGCTATAACCCTGCTCCAAACATACTCTTAAGCTTTTCAGAAATGTGATCTTCTATGCCAGTGAATAACACAGGATTTATATTTTCTGGTTTTCAGTACAAGTTAAATTTGCATCACAACTTGAAGCATTAAGTGCTTGTAAGCAGAAGGTCCAGTCTGTAGGATGGCAGGATAAATCTGTGGGTTCTCTTTGCTGTAAAGGTAGGGGTGCTTAGAAGTTTGATTTTACCTTATTTTCTAAATATTCAGGGTTCAAATCACTTACTGAGTTTTGGTTTTTTAATTGTAAAAGTGCTCAGTGGAGATAAATGGTATAACTAACTGTAATATGCCTGCTCCAAATACTGTGCTGCATTTCTGTGAAGTCTCTTTCCATCTGGCTGTAACCCTCCTAAAACTGGTGGTTTTCATGTTGATACTCTAAAATTCTAAATTGTAAACTCTCACACAAATGTTGCAGTGGTGAAAGAGTTGTAAATTTTGACCAGAGTTCTCTGTGTTGCCAAGTACAAGGTAATCTCATCTCTAACGTGGTGCTGTTGGATATTCAGAGTATGCAAACAGGAGGAAGTTTTCTCTGGCAGAGTTTGTGTCCTTTGGAGTGTGAGGGACATCTGAGACAGATCTGTGGATACGACATTATCGACTTTTTTCCAGGTAGCTGTTTGTTGTTTTGTTGGGGGTTTTTTTGAGAGCCACTGTAGCTGTACCAGTTTTAAAAGCAGATTTCAGGTTGTTCATTTAGGTTTTCTAGCATGTGTTGGTACTTTTTGCCTGGTACCTTCTGGAAAGGGAAAATTGGCTTGGAGGTCTGAGTGGAACACCATGTCTGCTGCTTTGACAGTGCTGGGGAAGCCTCACTAAAAAAGTAACTTCATTAGTCTGTGTGCATCATGACTGATCAGCATTGTCAGACATGAGTATCACTCCTCAGCAGTTTAGTAAAAAATGCTCTTCCCTATTAAATGTAACCATCTTCCAGAAGACTTAGGTGAGGTTTAATGAGAACACATTCTGACTTGCTGCTGGGGAGTGTTGGCCTTTTTAAAATGCATGCTGCTAGCAGCTCCTGCTAATTTTAGATCATGTGTTCTTGAAATGCCAGTAGTAGCTGCATACTTAGTAAAACTGAAAATAAAGGGACTTTTCACTCTCTGGAAGATGTGTAAAAACCATGGTATTATGCAGAAGTTCTGTGTTGAATTCCACCATGGTCAAGGCTCAGGAATTCTTGACTGACTTGCCCTTGGGTTCAGTTTCAGTAACTGCCCAGGCTGTGCAAACTTCCAGCAGTGTAGCTGTGCCTGAATGTGTATTAAATGCAGCTCCTAATCCCGTGGGACGAGGGATCAGCACGTCAGAAGTGAACTCTGCACTGGCATCCAGATGAAAATGTAGTAGGAATTAGTGTAACAAGTGAGTACGTCCTGGAAGCTGAACCTCTCACTGAAAGCTTGTTTCAGGTCACAGTAACTTGCTGTGTGCCCCAAAGAATTTAGACTTTCATTTGTCTTGAATCACAGTGAATAATTACATGGCAGGTTGCTACTGGTTTATGTCTGAAAAGAATTTTGAATGATTCCTGCTTGGGTGACGACACTGTTAGTGTGTAATGTGGCTAAAACAACTGTTGCCTGCATTACTGCAGTTGCAGAACTTCACAGCTTTGCAGGGGGAGTACTTGATTTTTTTTTTTTAATGGCAACTTGTATTTCAAGACTGACAGTGAGCAGGAAAGGATTGATGTCAAGAACAGAGCCACTGATATGTCACTGGTTAATTTGAAAGGCTGACAACAGACAAGTTTGGGGAAAGGCCAACACAGTGGATTTGGAGCATGTTTTGCATGTCATTTAGATCTCTTAATTCTGTGAGCTGCAGATGATGCCAGAATGAACCCCTGCTCTGCTGTCCTGCAGGGGATAAGCAGCTGTACACTCAAGGTTTGATCTCGATAGCAAGGTCAGGAGCAGCTCAGTGCTACAACAGCAGGTGACCATCGTCTCTGGCACGTGTATCTGTGTGACCTCGATAAGGGAAGCCCTCTGGGGCTTTACACTGTAAAAAAGTAGGTTTAGATTGGATATTAGGAAGGAATGCTTCCCTGTGAGGGTGGGGAGGCCCTGGCACAGGGTGCCCAGAGAAGCTGTGGCTTCCCCTGGATCTCTGGAAGTGTCCAAGGCCAGGTTGGACGGGGCTTGGAGCAACCTGGGCTGGTGGAAGGTGTCCCTGCCCATGGCAGTGAAACTAGATGAGCTTTAAGGTCCCTTCCCACCCAAACCACTCTAGGATTAGGGTTTGCTCATCCCTGTAACTGTGCTGTCTGCATTTGCCTTAAGGGGTCTCTCTGTGCTGGGCTTGTGGTAGGCCTGGGTTGTTTGTGTGGGGGCAATGCCTGGAATCCCTCACCTCTCTCCGGGCTGAGCATTAAAGCCTTTATTAAACAGAAAACCAAAGCAAAAACCTGCAGCTGTTTTCAAAGGTTTTCTGTGAAGTGAGGATAATGCTCATAATCTTTATCTTGTGTGACAGAAAAGTACCTGCTTGAAAAAGGAACTGCTGCCTGTGTCGGATGAGAAACTGGTAGAAACCTGGTCTGCAGGAAGCCTTGGAAATCACAGTGTGCTCCTGATGGCAGGAGCTGAAGTGTCACTGTTTGTCCCAGTTCAAATGGGATGTGGGTGGCAGCCCAGGCTGTGTGAGGACAGGGTGGGTAGGGCATGGTGCTGCTCCTCAGTGCCGGGGCCACTGCTGCTGCTAACAGTCCTTAATTGTCACAGCATTTAAGGTAACCTTTTCCTCAAGTCACATAGACAGAAACACTTGCTGTTCAGAACTGGTTTTTATTCCTCTCTGTCCAGGACAACAGGGGATTATCACCAGGTGTTTGTAAATAGACAGGCAGTGTGTACTGAATGCCTAAGTCTGATCAAGTGCTTGATCCTGTAATCGCTTGCAGTGATTATCTTTACAAACAAATCTGCCAAATACTACATTATTTCCTAGAAATACATAGCAAGCTATTGTGCTGGGCTGGTGCTTGTTTGTCAACAGGAAAGGAAGTGTTTTCTCATGGAAATATTTCATTTGGCACTGGAGGGCTGGTTCAGTTTGGTTGGTTTGTGGGCTTAGGCAGGTGGTCAGGACACAGGAAGAGCCATTTATATTTTGGCTGAGCTCTAATGCTGCAGAAGGCACCAGTCTGTGGTTCAGGGCTGTGGCCGAGTTGGACACCTCCAGAAGCCTGTTCAGAAGGCAGAGGGGGTTCTGAGCCATGGTGTGTGTGCTGATCAGAGCAGCCATCAATCTCCCTTGGCTGCTGCTGCTACTCCGAGCTCATTTCTGTTTCCTCAGGTTTTGTGGATCTGCAGAATTCCTTCACTCTTGAGTCATGTCTGAGATCGATTGTGACTGAGTCGCTTGGAGAAGGGTTTAGGCAAAACAGTGGTACTTAGGACTTGGTCAGATGCTTACTTGGCTGTAACTCTTGCAAGATGATAACTGCAATAATAAATATTGCAAAGAAACTGGATCTTACTGCATTCTCTGAGCAGTTGTTATGAGAATGACTTAATTAGATTTCTGGGAAAGAGATGACTTTGAGCAATCAAAGTGAAATAGTGTAAGTCATAATACCAGGAAAGTGCTGTACTACTCTAACTGGCTGGGACTAGGATGGGTTTATTTGTTTGTGTGCTTTTCAGGAATGACAGAATCAGGCTAATATTTATTAAACCTTGGCCAAAGAGTAGTGAGAAGTACCATGGAAGAATGTCAGATGCTTCCTTTAAACACCAGTTAATACAA